>SJYC01004514.1:0-30365 GCA_006408675.1 Madoqua kirkii | reverse complement strand
CCATCCAACCATCTCATCCTCTGTCGTCCCCTTTTCTTCCTGCCCTCAATCTTTCCCATCATCAGGGTCTTTTCAAATGAGTTAGCTCTTCGCATCAGGTGGTCAAAGTATTGGAGTTTCAGTTTCAACATCAGTCCTTCCAATGAACACCCAGGACTGATCTCCTTTAGGATAGACTAGTTGGATCTCCTCACAGTCCAAGGGACTCTCAAGAGTCTTTTCCTGTTAACACCACAGTTCAAAAGCATCAATTCTTCAGTGCTCAGTTTTCTTTATAGTCCAACTCTCACATCCATACATGACTACTGGAGAAACAATAGCCTTGACTTAGATGGACCTTTGATGACAAAGTAATGTCTCTGCTTTTTCATATACTGTCTAGGTTGGTCATAACTTTCCTTCCAAGGAGTAAGCATCTTTTAATTTCACAGCTGCAGTCACCATCTGCAGTGATTTGGGAGCCCCCAAAACTAAAGTCAGCCACCATTTCTGCTATTTCCCCATCTATTTCCCATGAAGTGATGGGACCGGATGCCATGATCTTAGTTTTCTGAATGTTGAGCTTTAAGCCAACTTTTTCACTCTCCTCTTTCACTTTCATCAAGAGGCTCTTTAGTTCCTCTTCACTTTCTGCCATAACAGACTTTCTGCCACATTTGACTATGTGGATCACAATAAATTGTGGAAAATTCTGAAGGGATGGGAATGCCAGACCACCTGACCTGCCTCTTGAGAAATGTGTATGCAGGTTAGGAAGCAACAGTTAGAACTGGACATGGAACAACAGACTGTTTCCAAATAGGAAAAGGAGTACATCAAGGCTGTATATTGTCACCCTGCTGATTTAACTTCTATGCAGAGTACATCTTGAGAAACTCTGGGCTGGAAGAAGCACAAGATGTAATCAAGATTGCTGGGAGAAATATCAGTAACCTCAGATATGCAGATGACACCACTCTTAGGGCAGAAAGTTGTTGCTTTATGGGTTAGGATATACATCCTTAAGTTTAACAGTCTACTTAAAGTTGATACTGAATGAGTTCACATGTGATGTGGAAACCTTGCAACTGTGTAGATGCATTTAACTCTCCTGATCACCCTCATGCTGTAACAGTCATGTGCACACATCTACATATGTTAGAATGTATGAAGTGAGTTTATAACTTCATGAGACAACTGTTATAATTTTTGCCTAAACAATCATATGTATTTTAACAAAATTTAGAGGAAGACATGGTGGAGCTAGTAGTAAAGAACCCACCTGCCAATGCAGGAGACAAAAGAGGCGTGGGTTCGATCCCTGGGTCGGGAAGATCCCTGGAGGAGAGCATGGCAGCCCACTCCAGTATTCTTGCCTGGAGAATCCCATGGACAGAGCAGCCTGATGGGCTACATACAGTCCATGGGGCTTCAAAGAGTTGGACACGACCGAAGCAGCTTAACACGCATGCATAGTCTTTTATACGTACTCAAATATTTACTACTCATTATCCTCTTTTTTGTTTTCTGAAGATGCAAATTTCTCTCTGGCATCATTTTGACTTCCTTCAGTTTGACAACTTTCTTCAGTATTTTTGTAGTGCATGTGTGCTGACAATGAATTCTGTAGGTTTCTTAAAATGTCTTTATTTCCCCTTCAGTTTTGAAATATATTCTGTGTATAGGATCCTCTGTTGATAGTGTTTTCACCCTTTAGGATTTTAAAGATGCTATTTCACTGTCAGTCAAATGGTCAAGTAGTTTCTGGTGAGAAGTCATGAATAATTCAAATTATTTTTTCTGCACGTGGGGCCTATTTATCTGATTGCTTTTAGGATTTCTGCTTCATATTCTTTTTTTCTAATTATGAAACTAGGCACATATTTTTGGCATTATGCTATTTGTGGTTTGCTGAACTTCTTTAAATTGTATATTTACATCTTTCACCAGTTTGGGAAGTTGTGGGCCATTATTACTTCAAATGTTTTTTTCTACTCATTCTTTCTCATGTCTCCTCTAAAACTGCTTATATTTTAAAGTCAGCCCCAGAGATTCAGTTCATTTCTTTTCTAATGTTTTTCTCTTTATTCTTTAGATTGGATAATTTCTATTGATCTAGTTTCAGGTTCATTGACTTCCCTTTTAAACACAATGCATAACATTGTTTTGATGCTTAGAATGTTTAACATGATGATATCCTACTGTTTCACTGGTTTGCAATTTGTGTTTTTCCACCTAACATTGTGTGATAAATCTGATTTTTTAAATTGATCTATTCAGCTATTAAACCCATTAGTGAAGCCCATAATTTCAGATATCCTAATTTTTAGCTCTAAAGTTTCCATTTGATTTGTTTTAACATTTAAATTTCTCTCCTGAGAATTCCTATAATATCTTTTCACTTATTCCTTTACCTCCTGCAGCCTTGTTAGAATGGCTGTGTTGTAGACTTTGTTAATTTCAGCATTTGGGTCATGATGGTGGTTGGTTCTCTTTTTACATGAGAACGAGTCCCACTCCCCTGGTTTCTTCTATACTGAATAATTTTGGATAGCGTCCTGGATGTTGTGATTACTGTATGGAGAGACTGTGTTTTCAGTTATGTTTTTCCATGATGTATTATTTCTTTGTTTCAGAAGAAAAGTAATTCAGACAGAATCAAACCACAGACTCTGTCTCACCTACAAGTGGTGACAGCTCTGATCTCAGCTCACTTCTATGTGGGTTCTATTGCTGCTGTTTTCAATTTTAACTGGGTCAGTTGCAGTCTGCAGCATGAATGGAGCATTTCAGGTCATTCAAAGACGTGGGCAGAGTTTATGTGCAGAGCCTGGACTCCCCTCTCTTGCTCCAGTTTGCTCACTCACCAGCATCAGCGACCGTGTGACTCTTTCTTTTCCTGGGCAGAGAGATGGTGGGTTTTCTATCAGAGATTCAGCTGGACTGAATCTTGATGGAAGCAACACAAGGATGGGGCACTCTTCACGTGTTGATTCCTTGTTCTAGGTTTAGGCTTCCTTCCCAAAACTTCCTTCCTACCAACTTCCTTCCTACCTTTGTTTACTTTCTAGAGACTTCAAGTAGGTTTTTGTTTTGGCTAAATTTATTGTTGTTTTCTGTGTAAGAGTCATTTCTCTTGTTTGCTTAACTTTTAAATTAATCTTGTCTTTGAACTCCTGGGGGTGAGAAACTATGCCTCCAGTTCTGCCAGGAACGGGATGAGGCTTGAAGGGAAAGGGTTGGGAAGGGAAGGATAACATGAGAAAGTACAAAGTGCTGACAGTTTATTGCCTGAATCCCTGCTTCCATCACAGCAAATTGGAATTTTTTTTCTTTGTTCTTTTATATATGGACATTTCAAGTAAGAAATATTGTAAAATTGGTATTGGCTAAAGCATACTTGAAAACCACTCTGTTTAAATACTCTCCAAGTTCTGAAGCTCTGAGAAACCTGCTGGCTTCAAGGGACTTTAGGAATGCTGTGTTTAGAAGCCTAATCCTTGAGCCAGACTGACTTGCATTTGAATCTATTTGCCACTTAGTATTTGTGTAGACTGGGGCTAGTTCCTTACCACCAGTATCTTCCGTTTTTCGCCTTTAAGATGAAGAGAGCCATGATGTACTATAGGATGGTGTGAGAATCCAGAAATGATGAATATTTAAGTTTTGGCAGAAAGAGGGCATATGGTAGAGTGTTTTAAGGACTGAATATTTGTGCCCCCTCAGTTTCATAAGTTGAAGTCTTACATTGATTTAAAAAAGATGCCCAGCATAACAGTTGCAAGTTGTTTTACTTGGGGGCAAAATCAGGACTGTAGCCTGGGAGACAGCACCTCAGCTCTGAGAGATTGCGCCAAAGAGGTGGCGGTGGGGAGGGAAGATCAATATATAAGATTTTGGTAAAGGAGGAGTTCAATGTAATCAAGAATTTATCTCATAAAATGTTTTCTGTGAGTTGCAAGGAGCTGATGTCACCAGGAAGGGATTTAGTGCTTTTCTAGTTATGAGGTGATGCAAGGATTGGGATCATGAAATTGGTTCCTGAAAATATCCTAGGACCTGTTCTACCAGTTTCCCTAGGATACACGATGGAAGTGACAAATAGATTCAAGGGATTAGATCTGATAGAGTGCCTGAAGAACTATGGACAGACGTTCATAACATTATACAGGAGGTGGTGATCAAAATCATACTCAAGAAAAAGAAATGCAAAAAATCAAAATAGTTGTCTGAGGCAGCCTTACAAATAGCTGAGAAAAGAAGAGAAGAGAAAGGCAAAGGGAAGATATACCCATCTGAATGCAGAGTTCCGGAGAATAGCAAGGAGAGATAAGAAGTCTTCCTAAGTGAACAATGCAAAAAAATAGAGGAAAACAATAGTATGGGGAAGACTAGAGATCTCGTCAAGAAAATCAGCAATACCAAGGGAACATTTCATGCAAAGATGGGCACAATAAAGGCCAGAAATGGTATGGACCTAACAGATGCAGAAGATATTAAGAAGAGGTGGCAAGAATACACAGAAGAACTGTACAAAAAGATCTTCAAGACCCAGATAATCACAATGGTGTGATCACTCACCTAGAGCCAGACATCCTAATGTGGAGTCAAGTGGGCCTTAGGAAGCATCACTATGAACAAAGCTAGTGGAGGTGATGGAATCCCAGTTGAGCTATTTCAAATCCTGAAAGATGCTGTGAAAATGCTGCACTCAATATGCCAGCAGATTTGGAAAACTCAGCAGTGGACACAGGACTGGAGAAGGTCAGTTTTTATTCCAATCTCAAAGAAAGGCAATGCCAAAGAATGCTCAAACTACCACACAATTGCACTCATCTCACACGCTAGCAAAGTAATGCTCAAAATTCTCTAAGTCAGAATTCAACAGTATGTGAACTAAGAACTTCTAGATGTTTAAGCTATATATAGAAAAGGCAGATGAAGCAGAGATCAAATTACCAACATCCACTGGATCATTGAAAAAGCAAGAAAGTTCCAGAAAAATATCTACTTCTGCTATATTGACTACTCTAAAACCTTTGACCGTGTGGGTCACAGCAAACTGTGGAAAATTCTTCAAGAGAGGGAAATACCAGATCACCTTACCTGCCTCCTGAGAAATCTGTATGCAGGTCAAGAAGCAACAGTTAGAACTGGACATGGAACAACAGACTGGTTCAAAATTGGGCAAGGAGTATGTCAAGACTGTATATCGTTACTCTGCTTATTTAACGTATATGCAGAGTGCATCAGGTGAAATGCCAAGCTGAATGAAGCACAAACTGGAATGAAGATTGCCGGAAGAAATATCAATAACCTCATATAGGCAGATGACACTACCATTACGGCAGAAAGCAAAGAGGAACAAAAGAGCCTCTTGATGAAGGTGAAAGAGGAGAGTGAAAGAGCTGGCTTAAAATTCAGCATTCAAAAAATGAAGATCATGGCATTTGGTCCCATCACTTCATGGCAAATAGGTGGGGAAACAATGACAACAATGACAGACTTAATTTTCTTGGGCTCCAAAATCTCCACAGATGATGAAATTAAAAGACTCTTGCAACTTGGAAGAAAATCTATGACAAACCTAGACAGTGTATTAAAAAGCAGGGACATTATTTGCCAACAAATGTCCCTATAGTCAAAACTATGGTTTTTCCAGTAGTTATGTATGGATGTAAGAGTTGGACCATAAAGAAGGCTGAGTGCTGAAGAACTGATGCTTTCAAATTGTGGTGCTGGAGAAGACTCTTGAGGGTCCCTTGGACAGCAATGAGATCAAACCAGTCAGTTCTAAAGGAAGTCAATCCTGAATATTCATTGGAAGGACTGATGTTAAAGCTGAAGCTGCAGTCCTTTGGCCACCTGATTGGAAGAGCGGACTCACTGGAAAAGAGACAGGGATGCTCCTAAAGACTGAAGGCAAGTGGAGAAGGGAGCAAGAGAGGATGAGATGGTTGGATGGCATCACCAACTCTACGGACGTTTTAGCAAGCTCCAGGAGATGGTGAAGGACAGGGAAGCCTGGCGTGCTGCAGTCCATGGGGTCACAAAGAGTCAGACACGACTGAGTGACTGAACATAGTGCCTCACTCTCCACCCTGGACTCCCTTGAAGGGATGTTGAAGTTTGGCAGCTGCAACATCACAGAGTTCAGTCTGCAGAGAGACAGATGGCCAATGCCGTTGGCAAGCACCAATTTGCAGTTGACATCTACTTCCCAAATGTTATGGAACTTGGAGATATGATCTTGGTGTGAGGAGGGAGATGGCTCATGATGAGAGTATTAGTGGCCTTGTAAGAGACACCAGATAGCTTTCTCTCTTTCATATAAGCACACAGCAAGAAGGTGGCTTTCTACAAGCCATCATGTGGGTCCTCACCAGAACCTGACTATGCTGGCACCCTGATCTTGGACTTACAGCCTCTAGAACTAAATTAGAGAGAAAATAAACTCGTGAGAAAATAAAGGTGTGCTGTTTAAGTCTTCCAGAGTGTGATATTTTGTTGAGGCAGCCTGGGCTTTACTAAGACATTTTGTATGCCACTGATAAGTTTTCATCATCAAATGTGTATGGATGCTTCTATGAGTAGAAGTGAAGGCACTAGAGAGCCTGGTGAGCTTCCAGAGAGAGCAAAGGAAGGGCCCTCTCACTGGCCCCACAGAGGCAGTTGTCTCCTTGGGACACCGATGCAGCTTTCACCTGGAGCTCACGGGACAGAGCTTCTCATTCGTTATCAGAGACATGGCAGCTGCCACTTGGTCACTTTAGAATTGACAATCATGGGTCCCATTCGTGACATCTCCATTTCTCAGGATGAACTTGCCAGGAAGATTGCCTCTCTAACAGGTCACCTCCTGGGATGCAGCATATAGAAAATCTGGATTTAGAGAAAACACAGTGAGATTCCAGCCTGTGAGGAGGCAGCACCCCTTGTACATCCCTCATGTCCCGTTGCAAATAGCTGACTTTCTTCTGATTCCTATTTGACGACTTTAAGTGGTGTGTCCAAACTGATGTTGGGAAAGATTGAAGGCAGGAGGAGGAGGAGAGAGGGGAAGGGGTTGGCAGAGGATGTGATGGTTGGATGGCATCATTGACTCGATGGACATGAATCTGAGCAAACTCCAGGAGACAGTGAAGGACAGGGAAGCCTGGTGTGGTGCTGTCCATGAGGTCACAGAGTCGGACATGACTGAGCAGCTGACAGCAACAACCAGACTGAAATCTGCTGTAGACCGAGTGATGAGCACACTGCGCTGTGTCTGCTTTCCCAAGAAGGCTCTGAGTGGGAAGGCAGGAGGTGGTGTTGGGAGGGCCAGGAAGAAGGGAGATGTCAGGCTGACCAGGTCCAGCTTCTTCACAAGGTCATCATCAAACGTGATCTTCCAAGTGCCGCCTCATTGCTCCTGACACCAATGAGACCCAGAGATTATTGGAAATCTATAGGAAGATCTTGTCCTATGTCAGGCTCCTGACTAAACCCACTCCTTTCCGCTCCCTGAGCAAAGGAAAGCTAACCCAAAAGGAAGCAGGAAAAACGTTTTGCTTTGGTCCAAACCTTTAAATCTTTCGTAGCTCAGAGGCTTGTCCTCATTTACAGAACAGGATTTAAACTTTGTGGGCCATAGTGGAGAGCTGGGAAGGAAAGAAGTCAGTGTTTAAGCTCAGCACCAAGAAAGCCCCCCTAAAAACTGAGGCCACTAAGTGTGGTCCATGTTCTTATTTATCCTGACAAGTTTCCTTCATCACCTAACACTTCCTGGTATGAAAAAAGATTTCTCCTCCAGACTCAGAAGGTAAAATTTGCTTAATTTCAAGTCTGAGCTCACCCTCCTTTATCCACAGTGTTCCAGGGTCTGCAGTCTCATAGTAGAGAGGTCGTAAAATCTGATGAGTGTCTTTCAACATCAGCAAAGATCTCTGATAAGTACTTTTTGCCTTTGTTTGTTTTCACCAAAATCAGCCCTTGTTTCCTGAAAAGCCCAGGTGATAGGAGATGCCCTTTGCAAAGTTAGTGCACTCTACTGCCCTCTCTACAATCTAGGTTTGCATGACAAGAAGGGTGTTTCTCTCTCTCTCTCTCTTTTTGTTGGAGAAGGGGGTTGTTGCTCAAATTTACAACTGTAGGAGTAGGGTTTGGTGTCTGTGCCTTGAAGGGTCTTGGGAAGGGAGGTCCAGGGCCCAGAGAGAGGCAAGAGTTCACTTTATTCTACTCAGATTGAGAAGTCTCAGCTGCTGGAGCAAACCAGGGGTCTAAGGCAAAGGCAAAAATGTAGCTAATGGATGAAAAGTCAGGGCATTCCATCTGGGAACTATCTCAGAGAAGTGGGGCACTGGGGAAGGGCCAGTACATCACAGGCACTCAGTAAGTGAATGATGAGTGAATGCGTGGCCTAATGAATGAATGAGTCAGGGGATTCTGCCACACACTCTCTTTTCATCGCCCACAGGTCCTGACTCAGGGATGTGGATATAGAATTGCTTGATAAATGTTGAGTTAATGATGGGGCTGTTTTCCGTACTACAGGAATTCAGAGCCTTTGCCACCCTAGGGGCTATGCACAAGCCTCAAGCTGCAGCTTTGGTTTCCCTGATGGAAGCAGAGAGGCTCCAAGTCCCTCCAGCTGCTTCTAGAGTCACAGAACTGATGGAAGGACCACACTTGAGCTGATTGCTTCCCAGCAATTTCCAGCCTCTTCTTTGTTAGTCCTATGGTGAATTGGACATGAATTTGAACAAACTCTAGGAGATAATAAAGGCCAGAGGAGCCTGGTGTGTTTCAGTCCATGGGGTCATAAAGAGTCAGACATGACTTAATGTCTGAACAACAACAACATTGTGAATATTTGCCCATACTTTGGTCATTCTCTCAGATGCTACTGAATGATTCCAAACTTGTATACTGATTCGTAACAAGTAATTCATGGTTGGTGTAGAAATACAGATGTCACTTTCTACACTAGGCATTTTTAGGAAGGTTTAGGGTGAGATCTGGGGTGATGTTTTCGCCACTGTTGCCACATGTAGGGAAAGGTTTCAGGGCAGTCTTGGCAGTCTCAAACTCAATTGTAGCACACAGGGTCATGTGTCTCCCTCTATTTGACCCAAATTCCCACCCCTCAGGGGTGGATCCAGACAAGCACACCAGGCTCTGTGTCTGTGTCTGAAGTTGGGTTTCACCACAGAACTTGGGCAGAAACTGTGCCTGAACTAATTTTCCTTCAGGCAACTTCATTGGAACAAAGTTTTATGTGGTAGATAATGAGAAAAGCAGCTGTAAAATCCTAAAGGAGTGAAAAATAATTTCCAAAGAGATCCTGAAAATCTCTTAGAATAAGAAAGTTGCATCAATTCTCTCAATTACTATGAGGAACATGCATCTGTAACACACATTTTAATAGGCATTAAAGACATTTTAATGAGAAAACAACTTAAAAGTTGATAAACGTGTGTCTTTTGTTGACACCCAGTAGAGACTTTTGGGGGAGGAGGGTAGAGATTGGGGGAGTCATTAGCATCAGGTTGCTTGATTAGGTGCCATATTGTTCTGAATAATTTAGCTGCTGAAGTTCAGGCTTGGATGCCTGCAGATTTGGGTGTGATTATCAAGAAGCTCTGAATTGATGCCTTTACATTGTGGTGCTGGAGAAGACTCTTGAGAGTCTCTTGCACAGCAAGGAGATCAAAGCAGTCCAACCTAAAGGAAATCAAACCTTGAATGTTCGTTGGAAGGACTGATGCCGAAGCTCCTATATTTTGGCCACCTAATGCGAAATGTGACTCATTGGAAAAGACTCAGTTGCTGGGGAAGATTGAAGGCATAAGGAGAAGGGGGCAACAGAGAATGAGATGGTTGGATGACATCATCAACTTAATGGACATGAGTTTGAGAAAACTCTGAAAAATGGTGAAGGACAGGAGAGCCTGTTGTGCTGGAGTCCATGGGGTCACAAAGAGTCAGACATGGCTTAACAACTAAACAACAATCAAGAGGCTCTGAGGCTGTGAAAAGATGGAGAACATCTATTTCTGAGGTTGGGGTGATGTCAAACCCTGGCACATGGGTGTCTGGCAGCCAACATCATAGAGTTCAAAACATTCCTTATTCTGCTCAAAGCCAATTAGACTGGAGAAGCAGGCCAAAAAGTCTGGGGTTATTGAAAAACTCAGGCCTGGTCAGCTCAGGTTACCTCGACAGGGGAAATTGAAGACTTTGGAGACTGTTGGCCAGATTCCATCCCTTGGTGTGGCCTGCAAGCCCCCTTTGGCCCTGTGAGAAGGGCACTGGTTGGTCCTACACCATCACATGATGTCCGGTCCCCAGGCTGGGACAGCTGGATGAGGCAGGAGGCAACAGTACCTTAGAGGCATCACTCACCTATCATGTGACAGTTATTAACAGTGGCTACAGCCAAGCTACATCCAGATGCCATGCTCAGCATCTTACCTGGATCTCAGCATTAGCTTCCTATTGCTCCCTAACCAGAACCATATTTGGTGGCTTAAAGCATTATCCATTTATTATCCCAGTGCTTCTGGGGTCAAGAGCCCAGAACATGGCTTAACTTGGTTCTCTGCTCAAGATCTCATGAGGCTGCAAGTCAAGGTATCAGGCAGGATGTATTCTCATCAGGGGCCTGGCTGGGGAAAACTGCATTTACATTTCCTAAGCTTGTTGATAGAATTGGTTAAATTCATTCCCTTGTGGTTGTAGGACTCAAGGTGACTTTCTTCTCTGTGGCCAGGAGAAGAGTGTGTTGCTGGATGTTCTGACTTCAGGGAGGGCTCCTGCCTTTACCTGATTAGGCCAGGACTGCCAGGGTGATCTCCCTTTTGATGAATTAAATTCAACGGACTAGAGACCTTACTTAGATCTGCAAAGTTCTTTCACCTTAGCTGTTTCCTATTTATTAGAAAAGGGCTTCCCAGGTGACTCAGTGTAGAGAATCTACCTGTCAATGCAGGAGGCACATGGGATGCAGGTTCCATCTCTGGGTTGGGAGGATGCCCTGGAGTAGGAAATGGGAAACAGCTCCAGTATTCTTGCCTGAAAAATTCCATGGACAGAGGAGTCTAGTGGGCTACAGTCCATGGGGCTGCAAAGAGCTGAACATGACTGAACGACTGAGCAAATCACATTTGTTATAATAGAAACAAGTCTTAAGTCCCATCCACATTTAAGGCGTGGGGTTTACACAAAAGCATGGATATTGGGAGCAGGAACCAATAAGGTCACTCTTGGGCATGTCCACCACAATTAGAATTATTTGCCAAAACCTCCGAGCTATCCTGTTCTCATCCCCATTCTGCCAACAAGAAAACCAAGGTCACAGAGACACAGTGGTTGTCCAATGACACTCAGCTAGAAATGGGTTGAATTCAAACCCAGAAGGTCTGATCCCAGAGTCATGCACAGTAGCAGCTTGTGTTCCTTGGTTAGAAAGTAGTGAAGCAGGGAAGTCCTACAGGAAAGGTCATGGTGGCTCTGCCATGTGTAATGCATAGCATAAAAATAACAGGTTGTTTGCTCATTGACACAAGCAAGCCCTGAGTAAATGTTAATGGCCACCTCAATGACTGTCATGTTTTTGTGTTTTCAACTGCAGAAGTAAAGTGTAACGGAATTTCTACGGCTGGTAGAAATACAGTAGCTGGAGTGAGACAGCATTAGAGGAGTCAAGGTCAACAGAAGTTTACAAGAGAGGCCTCGCAACTCAAACTGTGTTTCACTGTTGAGCATGAAAGACAGTCAGGGCAGCCCTTTCACTGAGCAACCCAGAGCCTTTTACACAAGTGATCTCATATATTGTTCCAAACATTTGTCTGAGCATTTCTGTTATTCCCAAGTGAAGGATGAGGACTGGGGGTGATGGGTCACTCCTGAGGGTCCACCAGATGAGTGGCAGAGGTAAGATGTGAACCCAAGTCCAGGGTTAGGTCCACTGTTCCATTTTTGTGTAGAGTAACGATGACAGGCTGTGATCTACAATTCATCTGTAACTTGCCTTTGCTCACATAGCACCTGAGTTTCTTGAGGGCTGGACCCATTCTTGTACCTTGTGTCCTGCATGGAGCTTGGGGACTGGCACTGGGACTGACCTATTTCACGGAGGAGGTACATGGATCTAAGAGGCAGTGGAGACCAGCATTGTGCACCCCAGGGTTCTCTGCTCTGAGCAGGCAATGATGGAGATTTACTCTCCAGAAGGTGAGCTGGACAGCAGCCAAGTGAGCTGATATGGGCCTGGGGACAAGGTGGTTGGACAGCTCACATTTACTTTCTGGGTTTGTATTGGCTGTGGGATGAGAGTGGATGTGCAGGTGGGCACAGGGATCCAGGGTGGATGGTGAAGGGCCTCCTCTTCCTGGCCTAGGCCATGTCTTTGGGGTTTGGGTTTGTCTCCCTTGCTTCTGGGTGGGTGCATCATGGAGCAGGGCTGTGGATTCTGGTCTGGACATTTGCCTGCCACTTGAGCTTCATAGTCTTTTCTTAGGGCCTACCTCTGCCTGGATGGAGTCCTCTCTGCTTCCTGGGTGACCAATATGGAGGATGAAATGGGTTCCAGACCCTGGATGAGTCACAGCTTCTAAACTCTCCCAGGCATGCACTCAGCATTCTTTTCTTCCACCTGCAGGAAATTAGGGCAATAAATACTTATCAGATCAGGCTGCTACTTCCCTCCACCTAGATCCCCAGCCCCTCAGATCCTCTGCAGGTCCAGAGAGGGCCAGAGACAGGAGGGTGTTGGAAGTGCAGTGAATTGATAACAGGATAATAGTGGAAGCTCACTGCAGATGCATTTTCTATGTGTGTGTGTGTGTGTGTGTGTGTGTGTGTGTGTGTGTGTGTGTGTGAGAGAGAGAGAGAGAGAGAGAGAGAGAGAGAGAGAGAGAGAAATATGAGATCTACCAGAAAGCTCTAAGAATTACAAACATAGGTGATGGCTTATGATCCATCCACTGCTTTCAACACCTTCTCCATGGAGCTGCCAGACACACAAGCTATTGGTAATTAAACTTCCAGAAGCTAAATTCAACAGTTATATGTATTTTACAGGGAGCACAGTTTCCTTTGTCTTTCTTGCTCTCATTTTCTGTCTCTTCTTGTCCTGCTCTGTCTAAATTTTGTGTGCTTAAGAGAGAAAGATGTGGATATAACAGAGAATTAATAACATTCGAGTGGTGACTTGTATATCCAGTCTTACAAATGGCCCCCAAGCAATCTTGCTTCCTTGATTTTTACTGCAGAAGCTCATCTAATGACCACGATTGGCAGAGATTCTATTAACCTCAATCACCACCTCTCCACTAGATGGAAGATCCTTTGGTGCCAAGAATTCCTGTCTTATCCTTCTTAGGAACTACAGCCACTCCAGGTTAATACCTGATGCACAGAAGTCTCCATAAATGTTTGCTGGTTGATTTAAAATGAACTCACATGAAATGGGATTTCAGAAAAAGGAGCAACTGGTATTGGGTGAAATAGTCTCATATTTCAACTCCTTAATATAGTACAGCAATCTGCAAGATGTCCAAGCATCCTGTGGGGGAAATTTCTATGACTATAATATGACACACAGGCTTCCCAGGTGGCTCAGAGGTAAACAATCTGCCTGTAATGTAGGAGACCTGGGTTCTATCCCTGGGCCGGGAAGATCCCTTCCAGAAGGAAATGGCAAATGCTACAGTATTCTTACCTGGAAAATCCTATGGACAGAGCCTGGTGGGCTACAGTCTATGGGGTCACAGAGTTGGAGACAACTTAGTGACTGAGCGTGCACATATAATATGATATGCACACACACATTTATGTGCAGAATGGTCATCTGGGAGGGGATATGATAGCACTAGCTTAGATTAACATCTTATACCTCCTGTATACCATGAGGGGTCACATGTGGCTCCTTAGCCCACCTGTGTGCTTCACCCCCTGCCCCCTACTTCCTCAATCACAGACTCTGGGTTTGTTTGATGTGACACATGCCTAATGGGAACTATAGCCATGAGACCCAGCTATGGTCAATGAGATCCAAATGAAGTTATTACAGAGAGTGGCCCTTCCCAAACACAAATCAAAGCCTTGCTGGAAGAAGGCTCTTTGTCCTTCACCCCTTCAACCTCCCCTTTTATTCCTGCCTGGAAGCTGGAAGTGATGGCTGGAGGCATAACAGCACCCTGGGGCAATAAGCATAAAAGCGATAGTAATGATGGTGGAGCAGAAGAGGGAAAAACCTGCATCTCTGATCACCGTGGATGGGCCCACAGGTTCAGGATTTCCCACCCTGTTGCATATGTTAAGCTTAACCCCGTGGGCTTTCAGTTCAAGATGGTGGAATGGAAGGATGGGTGCTTACCTCCTCTTGCAAGAGCACCAAAATCACAACTAGCTGTTGAACATCCATTGACAGGAGGATGCTGGAACCTGCCACAGGGAACTATAGTCAATATCTTATAATAATCTATAATGGAAAATAATTTCAAAAATATTATATATGTATAACTGAATCACCTTGCTGTGCTTGACCTGAAAATTGTACGTCAACTATGCTCCAACAAAATATATATATTAAGAAAAGAAAAAAAATTTAACCCTCTCACAGTTTCAGCCACTATAAGCAGGTTCCCTGTTATTTGCAGCTGAATGAAGTCCCTGAGTACTGCCATGGTGACCATTCCTGTTAATCCCATCTACCGGATGTTATTAACCATGTTTTTCAAGCAAGAAAGTCAAGTTCAGGAAGGTAGATAAGAAGCCTAAGGTCACAGAACCAGTGAGTGGTAACTCTGGACATTAGTGCTTTATTCTGAAGCTTCCAGTCTGTATTTTCTCCCTGGATATAAAGAAAGAGAGAGGGTCATATCTATACAAGGGGTCCCTTCTTGCCTAGAAAATGGCATTAATTCATCAGGTCATTCAGACAACAAATACTCCTTGAGCTCAGCCTATGGCTGCGTTCTCCTGAGCAGTGGGCCTGTCCCCAGAGGATCCGCCAGCCTGAAGGCCGCCTCCTCTTCCCAAGCTCTTCTCTCTTTGGGGAGTTTTGTCCTTTGGTATTTACTAAGGGAGAAGACTCTGTCACATGCCATTCTGTTCCCCATCCTCTGCCCCAGGCTTTCCATATTCTTGCTGGAGCAATAGCACCCCAGGGAAATGAGCGGTAGAGGGAAATCAGGGACAGCAAGTTTTATTCATTTGTTACTGAATCACAGATACCGATTGTTAACTTGGTGTTTTCAATTAAAAACAAAAAACAAACACTAGGGACCAGCATCTGAATGCTGATGTAGTTGCCAAGAAGAAAGCAGTGTAAATCCAGTAGGTTGTCAGTGACTGCTGCTTTCAAGTTTGGACCAGAGGGAATGTGGGATGAAGTCTCCATTTCGGTTTGCATATGTTCCTCTTGGTCTTGGCGGGAATCTAAAGGTTAGCAATAGGAATGCCATATTCAAATGGTGTGGTTGCAGCAGAATTAAGGGACTTACAATAAAAGCTAGTCAAAGCAAACATTAAGAGCTTACTTTGGCTCTCTCATAGTCATTGGCTCTGTGTTAAGCATGTTAACAGTACTGTTTCACTTTTCCCCATGGCAACTACATCAAAGTGTCAGGCGCTCAGTTGTGTCCAACTCTCTGTGGCCCCATGGACTGTAGCTCGCCAGGCTCCTCTGTCCATGGGATTCTCCAGGCAAGAAGCCTGGGGCAGGTTGCCATTTCCTTCTGCAGGGGATCTTTCCAACCCAGGGACTGAATCCAAGTCACCTGCTGTGCTGGTAGATTCTTTGCCATCTGAGCCACCAAGGAAGCCCACAACTTCATGGGGTTGTTATTAGTGTGATTGTCATTTTAGATGTGAAGAATAATGGGTGGGGCCACATGACCAGCTCAACATCCCTCAGGTCCAGACCCTCTTCCCTTGTATCTGGGAAGTGAAGGCTGAAGCTATTGCAAAAGGCAAATGTTCTGGCTACTATTGAATGAGCATCCTTGATAAATGCTTAGAATACAAAATGAGTAAGACCAGACCCTATCTTCCAGGGACCCTAGACTTGGGGAGGAGGTGATGAATTCACTGAGAAAACAGATCAGATATTATTTGGGAAAGTATCTCCAAGTCTTCTGTGAGAATTGATGAGGCCATCAATTCTCTTATAACAACCCATTTCCTCTAAGTCAGGAACTCAACTACTTCTTGAGACCAACAATACATAAGATTTACTGAGTGCTTCCTATGAGCTTGATTTTATTTGGTTTACCTCATTTAATCCTCACAACCACCCTAGGAAGACTCTCTTTGTTTAGGCGTTTCTCAGCAGCAGATTCTGAGATGATGATTCAAGTACAAATTGTTTATATGGAAAAGGTATAGGGAACTGATGCAAGGGAAGAAGTTATTGAACCAGCTCTCACTATTGTGTCAGGAACCTAAACCTACAGGGAACCTCTGGGAAATGAAGCAAAGCACATTTCTCTAAATTACTATGTAATTTTACTATGATGATAATGGTGAGAATGAAGATGAAGATGATGCTAAGGGTGGGGATGGTAATGGTGGTGATGAAGATGATGGTGGTAGTGACGGTGGTGATGATAAAGTTTATGGTGATGATGGTGATGATCTTGATGGTGATGACAGTGCTTATGATGATGGTGAAAGCTGTGATGATAGTAATGAGGAAAGTTATGATCATGATCTTGATGGTGGTGATGATGATGGGATGATAGTGATGATGATTTTTTTAAGTGCTGAGTATATTTTGTATTTTGGTGGAGTTCTGTTTACACGATGTAGCTCGCCAGGCTCCTCTGTCCATGGGATTCTCCAGGCAAGAAGCCTGGGGCAGGTTGCCGTTTCCTTCTGCAGGGGATCTTTCCAACCCAGGGACTGAATCCAAGTCACCTGCTGTGCTGGTAGATTCTTTGCCATCTGAGCCACCAAGGAAGCCCACAACTTCATGGGGTTGTTATTAGTGTGATTGTCATTTTAGATGTGAAGAATAATGGGTGGGGCCACATGACCAGCTCAACATCCCTCAGGTCCAGACCCTCTTCCCTTGTATCTGGGAAGTGAAGGCTGAAGCTATTGCAAAAGGCAAATGTTCTGGCTACTATTGAATGAGCATCCTTGATAAATGCTTAGAATACAAAATGAGTAAGACCAGACCCTATCTTCCAGGGACCCTAGACTTGGGGAGGAGGTGATGAATTCACTGAGAAAACAGATCAGATATTATTTGGGAAAGTATCTCCAAGTCTTCTGTGAGAATTGATGAGGCCATCAATTCTCTTATAACAACCCATTTCCTCTAAGTCAGGAACTCAACTACTTCTTGAGACCAACAATACATAAGATTTACTGAGTGCTTCCTATGAGCTTGATTTTATTTGGTTTACCTCATTTAATCCTCACAACCACCCTAGGAAGACTCTCTTTGTTTAGGTGTTTCTCAGCAGCAGATTCTGAGATGATGATTCAAGTACAAATTGTTTATATGGAAAAGGTATAGGGAACTGATGCAAGGGAAGAAGTTATTGAACCAGCTCTCACTATTGTGTCAGGAACCTAAACCTACAGGGAACCTCTGGGAAATGAAGCAAAGCACATTTCTCTAAATTACTATGTAATTTTACTATGATGATAATGGTGAGAATGAAGATGAAGATGATGCTAAGGGTGGGGATGGTAATGGTGGTGATGAAGATGATGGTGGTAGTGACGGTGGTGATGATAAAGTTTATGGTGATGATGGTGATGATCTTGATGGTGATGACAGTGCTTATGATGATGGTGAAAGCTGTGATGATAGTAATGAGGAAAGTTATGATCATGATCTTGATGGTGGTGATGATGATGGGATGATAGTGATGATGATTTTTTTAAGTGCTGAGTATATTTTGTATTTTGGTGGAGTTCTGTTTACACGCACTCTCCTGGTGGCTCAGATGGTAAAAAATTTGCCTGCAATGCAGGAGACCTGGGTTCCACCCCTGGTTCAGGAAAATCCTCTGGAGAAGGGAATGGCCACCCACTCCAGTACTCTTGTCTGGAGAATTTCATGGACAGAGGAGACACAACTGAGCAACTAACACTTTCACATTTTGTCTACATAGAATAAATTTTTGGATGTCAAAGCCTCCAAATAGAAGATTCAGTTAAAAAATTTAAAATCACATTCTATATATAAATTCATCCCAAGTATGCTCTGAAATCAAGAGAAATTCAGTCTGGTCTCATACCTTCCAGAGCCTGGCTGTAAGATATTAAACCCAATGAAAGTCAGAAGTCAATACTGTACTGAAGCACCTAGCATATTGTAGCCCCCGATAAACCTTTGCTGAGTGAAGGACAAGTGTAAACCGTCAAGTTGATGATGGCCTCATGGAAACCCAGAGGGCCTTTTCTATTAGAAACTGTTAAGTTTCAGGATCAGTTTTTGTTTTGCTTTGCTTTGTTTGTAAATGTTTGTGTTAAATTAGAGTACAACATAAATACAGTGAATTGTGTGAATCCTAAATTCTTGAATTCTTCCAAAGGGAGTATACTCATGCACCACCACTAAGACCAAGGTATGGGGCATGGCCTGAACCCCAGAAACCTTCCTCATGCCTGCTCCTATCATCATCCCCCAGAGTGACCCCATTCTTGACTTCTTTCTCTGTAAGATACTTCTGCCTAGTTTAAAACATCACTAACTGCATCTTGCAATATTGCTTCTTTGGTCAAATTACGTGCATGAAATTTATTCATATTTTTGCATGTCATGGTGCCTAGTTCTTCATTATTCTGTAGATTCCATTATACAAATGTACTATGGTTTATTTATCTGTCCTTTTATTGTTGGACGTTTGAGTTATTTCCAGCTTTTTGTTATTGTGATAAAGATGTTATGAACATGCTGGTACATTTCTTTTGGAGGATACAGGTGCTCATTTTTCTTAGGTCTTTATCAAGGCACAGAGCCCCTGGGTCCCAGGGAAAGAGCATGTTTAGCTCTAATAGGTTCAGGCACATACTCTTCTGGAATAGTCCTGCAAGTACGCACTCGGCTGGCAGTGTGTGTCCTGGCTCTGCCATCAGTCTTATGCAGGTGTGTGTCTTGTTCTTGCTGCTTCTCAGTTGTGTGATATTAGAACTTTGCAAGGTTTAACAATGTGCCCTTTGATGACTACAAAATGGAAATCATGGTTCATTTACTTTATATGAAATGAATGTGTTTACATACATAGATGCATGTATGCAGAAGGCATGTGTTTACATACATAGAAAAATACCATAATGCAGTGCTGGCATACTGAAAAATGAAAGCTATGATTATTCTTATTAGTATTTATCTAGAATATTTAGTGACCATGCTATCCTCTTCTGAAAAGATGCAAACATGGCATAGTTATTTCATTTTGATGTTTAACAAGCATTGAAACAGAGGTTGTGACTCAGGGCGGGCATGGGGGGTCTGAACCCACACAGGAGCCCACCCTCTTGGGGACCCTGCAGATTGTCTCACATGATAGAGTTTTGTAGAACATGAAATTTTCACGAAAGCCCTATCAAGGGTAGAGTAATTATTCTGTGTGACAGAAAACATCAGTCTGCTAAAATTATCATTCTAGCCAAGCATATAAGTAGGATTAGCTAAATATGCAATCATGAAAAATGCCTACGAGCTAGAATATTTTTCTTCTCTCTCACACAGTTGTTGAGGTCACAAATAAATGACTGTCCTGCCAGCTCCAATCCTACAAGCCCCACCCCCCTCCACCCTCGCCCCATTGATAAGATGTGCTGGGCTTTGCTGCAGCTCAGACTCTTGGCCAGCACTGTATGCCTCTCCTCTGCCCAGTGACTTGTTTTCAGCCCAGGGCTTAGACTCCTCAGCTCAGACCCCTCCTCCCTCTTGCTGCCCCTGGAGCTGCAAAGGCGATCAGCTCCCCACTTTCCGCAGGTGCCCTGACTCAGCCACGTGCTTCTTACTTTTGCCTCCTCTGGTCTAGAGGAGTCTCAAAGGCAGGATCTTTTTCTTCTTTTTTCCTGAACTGAGGCTTCAGTGTCGTATGTGAGCTTTCTCTAGGTGCAGTGCACAAGTTTCTCCCTGCAGTGGTTTCTCTTGTTGTGGAGCACGGACTCTAGGGTGTGCGGGCTTCAGTGGCTGGATCACTTGGGCTTAGTTCTCCCATGACTTGTGGTATCTTCCTGGGCCAGGGATGATCTGCCCTGCAGTGGCAGGCAGGTTCTTAACCACTGGACCACCAGAGAGGTCTAAAACCTGGGATTTTAAGATTCATGTTGTTTTTCCAGTTTAGTCTATCCAGTAAGCAGTTGAATTACTGTTGCTGTTCAGTTGATGAGTTGTGTTCGACTCTTTTTAGCCCAGAACATAAAATAAGACATCCTTATGATCCCTCCTAACTCTAACTTCCATCCTTCTCTGTTCTAGTCCTTGCAGAAGTTTGGTTTCTTGATCAATCTTGTCTTTAGAGTCCCTTGGACAGCAAGGAGAGCAAACCAGTCAATCCTAAAGGAAATCAACTATGAATATTCATTGGAAGGACTGATGCTGAAGCTGAAGCTCTAATACTTTGGCCACCTGATGTGAAGAGTCATGATGCTGGGAAAAATTGAGGGCAGGAAGAGAAAGGGAGACAGAGGATGAGATGGTTGGATGGCATCACTGACTCAGTGGACAGACATCAGCTTTAGCAAACTCTGAGATAGTGAAGGACAGGGAAGCCTTGCATGCTGCAGTCCATGGGGTCACTAAGAGTGGGACATGACTTAGTGAGTGAACAAGGAAATGAACACTTTAAAACTGAAAAACACTTTAGTTTATTTCCTGTATTATTCTTTTCATTCTTATGCCACCCTTTAAGATCAATATTCCCATTTACAGATAAGCATTAATTAGCATATGAAAGATGTTTCTTAAGATCGACTGTGTATCAAACAAAACAACTGCATAATTTATTTTATTCTGTAGTTGCTTTGATGTCTTCAAAATGTGGTCCCTAAATATCCCTAGATAAAGTCCCAGGATTAGATCCACTGGAAAGGCTAATCTCTTCCTTAAAATAATATGCTTCAGTTATTGACTTATCATCTTGCTGAGTGACTTTAAGTGATGTAACGTTGTTTGGAAAGCTTTGCAGAGCTTGCCTTTTAGTTAATTGGCTTGTGGTTGAATATATTGTTATTTCTCCAGCTATTTTCTGTTGTACTGCCCTCACCTTACCCATTTGTGCAATGAGTGAAAATGGAAAAGATGGAAAATTTCACATGAGACAGTCCCTAAATGCAACCTCTTGTTTGTTTTCTGCCCCAATGCTTAAAAAGTCTCACTGGGCACTGACTGTGTTTCAGGACCTTTAGGGAGAGCCATAGTCAAGCACGTAGGCTCCGGATGCAGGCACTTTTCGGGAATCTGCCTCTAAGGCTTCTAAACTTAGTGGCCTCGGTCAGGCTGCTTGACCTCTCTGGACCTCAATGTAGGGTGTCCCAGGGATTCAGCTGGGCACCTATTCACAATGGGTGCCTAGTGTCCACAGGTAGGAGGCTGATAATCTCCTCCAGGTGTGGATGACAAGGGCCCTTTGGGAACCAGGTTCCTGCAGAAGATGGTGACTTAGTTGTCAGGAGAACCTAGGACATGGCCTCCACACCCAGGTTGGGGGCATCTAGGTGAGAACGTTCCTGAGAACACACAGGAGGCTATCATGGGGCCAGTTGCTGAGAGTTGTGTGGTCAAAGGATGAACACTAGAAATAGATCAAGAGCAGAAGAGAAAATGTTCATTTTTTGGTAGATGTTCAAACTCTTCTTGCCCTGGCACCTGACATGCGTGAAAGTTGTTGATTTTCCTTCAAGGCCAGAATCAGAAAGATGGAGTGACATCACCTGGCTTCCCTCCATGAAATTCAACCCCAGGTTCCTGAAGATGCCTGATGAGAGGCTGAGTGGGTGGGACTTTTCACTCTCCATCATCCGGCTTGATATCCCCAAGTACTTGTGAAAATGATTTTCTAAATCTGACATTTTGCTCCTTCTTGTCCCAGGACTAAATGACAAGATAATAGGAAAAATTAGGCACTATCGCCCTGCTGGCAGAAGCCACATAATAGTTGCTAATAAAAAGGACACATTGAGGGTGCCTGTTAGCAGGTTTCCACAAGGTACTGAAGAGCTACAACCCCACGACTGGCTGGGGCCAGTGCCCTGAGCTGTCAGCCCCACTTAGGGTTGCCTTCCTGCACTCTGTAGCCTAGGGGGACCAGCTCAGGGTTTCACAAGAGACCAGTGGCTTCAGAGACCATGAAGAGATACTCCCAATGATGAAAAGAAAACTGCCACTATCAGCACAAGGGAAAACTGCAGAGCACCCCCTCTCAGCCTCCAGGGACTCAGGAGATGGCCATCAGGGCAGGACTCACTGGCCACCCAGAGGTGCAGAGGACATCGAGCACTTTTCCCAGGGCAGGGGCTGGGGTGGTCCTCCAGGGTGGTCCCACTCTCTTGCTGGTGTTTTTGAGACCTGCATGCCTTCTCTGTATGGGGACCTGGTAGGGTGACCAACTATTCTCATCACTTTTTGCCCTCACTGAGGGGGTGTCTGGGGTGTGGGACTTTTGGTCTTAGAATCAGGACAGTCCCAGACACACCCTCGGATATGGGACTGTGATGCTATATAAACAGACAGGTCCCTCATGAAGAGGAGGAGTCGGCGCCCTGGTCTGGGAGCAGGGCAGGTGCATCTTGGTTTGTATCTGCCCCATCTTCCTGCAGGGATGGCTCTGCCTCAGACCCCTTGTGTCTTGGTTCCCAGACCAGCTTGGGGCCTCATGTCCTCACAGCTGCCCTCGCTCCTGGAGCATTTATCCCTGCTCCTGGAGCCCTCACTCCTGGAGCCCCTGCCTGGTGCCCTTCAGCCTCTCACCAGTAGGGGTGGCTCTTTGCCCTGAGGTCCACCTCTTACCTTGAGTGCCAGCCGCTGCCTTGGTGCTGCTGTTTATTGATTAAAGGAGGTTTCTAAGTGAAGATGGGGGGTTAGAAGTGACCCTGCCCTCCGTGGCAGCCTCCCCTCCCACCTCAATTTCACAGCGAATCCTATAATGGCAATGCCCCTCAAAGAAGCCACCTGGGTGGCATCCCTGGGCCGGAGCCTGGGAATGAAAATCAGAATCTGCCAAACTCCCCTGCGGCCTAGACGCTTCAATAGATGAGACCCGAGACCCCAGGGACATCGCACTTCTCTGAGCCCCTCAAATGTAAAGTGAGCCCACGGTAGCATCCACTTTTCAATGTGTTTATAAAGAGAGATGTGAAGCTGAGTCTGACCCCTGGTGTGAAGTAAGCACAAAGCAGAGTTAGCTCTTTATTGCTTCCTCCCTTCCTCCATCTACCCAATGATCCATCCACCCCTTGTCCATCCATTCCTTCGCCCATCCACTTACCTACCCAGATAGCCATCCGTCTACCCATCCACCCATCCATCTACCCACCCAACCACCCATCCACTTATCCATCAGGCATCCATCCATCTACTTATCAACCTAAACAGCCACCATCTACCCATTCATCTATCCATCCATCCATCCATCTACCCATTTACTTATCTATCCAGGCAGCCATCCATCCTTCCATCTATCTACCATCCATCCATCCATCCATCCATTTATCCCTTCTTCTATCCATCTATCCACCTCATAAATTCTCACCTAGAGATGCCCTTCTGGGAACTGTAGACCAGTTATAAACAAGATAGCATCTCTGTCTTCCCTGAACCTATATTGTCATGGAAGGACCTGAAAATAAACAAGTAAGTAGATAATTACTTCAAGTGTGGGAAATACTGGGGAGGAAACAAACACAGTGGGGAGGAGGGGATGATGGTCATTTTGAGAGAGAGAGGGACAGGAGGCTCTCTGAGGTGCTGAGATCAGAAAGGGTGGGCAGGGCCATGCCTTCCTGTCTCAGTGATACACATCAGGCCCTGGATGGGTGGATGGAGGTCAGTGAGTGGAGAATGGAAAGGGAGCTGAGAGGAGGTCAGTGCAAGGATTTGGGGTTCACAAGGTGACATGCCACGGGCAGCCTGCCAGTCCCTTAGGCCCTATGGGCTGCAGAGAGCACTGAGGCCCAATTCCTGCAATGAGAGCTGCTGGAGGTAGCTGAGCTCAGAGGGCAGATGTGAGTTGCTCTAAGAAGATTCTGGGTGGAGAGTGGATTAACAGGTGAAAGTATAGAATTGGGGGTCCAAACAAGAGGGTTTGGCAGTCACCTGGGTACCAGGTGGTGGTGCCTGGATGAAGGGGAGGCCTGGAGACAGAGGGGTGGGTCTGTGATTGTCATGGGTGGAAGCAAGGGCACTGGGGGTGTGGGAGAGGAGGTATCAGAGGTCACAGCCAACTTCCAGGCTGGACAGCTGGAGGATGCAGCTTTGCCACTGCCTGAGGTGGGGTCACAGGGTAGGGGCAGGAAGAGCTTGGGGTTGGGGGTAAGTGGACCAGGAACCGTGTTCATTCTGTGCTGTCAGAGACCTCGCGTGAAGTCATCAAACTCTCGGCTGGAAACATGAATGGGGTCACACAGGGGAGAGCTCAGGAAGTGTGAAGCTGAGTCGAGACATTGTGCTTAGGACGAGGGTGCCAGACACGGTGACATGAAGGGTCAACCTGCTGGGACAGCAGCCTGTGAGAGGGGTGGGCTCCTGCCCCACTGTGGTGGGTACCACTTCAAGGGGCTGGTCTGGGGGAGCACAGGGGAAGGGCAGAGCAGAGCCGAGTCTGAAGGCATGGCGGTGATGTGGCAAGGATGCGGATGCGGCAGGGGGCACGGTGAGGATGGCGTGGGGAAGGTGGAGAAGATGGCTCCTGGAAGGAATCTCCTTTCAGAGTAGCCTCCATGCCCTGGGGTGCAGGGTGAGTTCCCCTGCAGCTTGCAGACAGCTGCCTTCCGAATTCACTCAGAGGCTCCTTCTCAGGACAAGTGCCTTAGGCTGTCAGATACAGAACCCCAGTTGCAGGGGGGTGTCTCTGGGCTTGTGGCTGTGGTGGCCTCACTGGTGTGGCCACAGGAGATGCTTCAGTGGAAACTTTAGGCTGAGTTCTCAACAACTGACCTGATTCAGGGCATTTCTGCAGCTCCCTGGGCAGTGAGGGACAGCACAGTGGGGTAGGGGGTAGTCATGACTTTTTGTGATGGGGCGGGGATAAAAGGAGTGGGGATGCAGTTCCTGTGTCTTCCTGGGCCTGGACCACCTACTCCACCCCCACACAGGACAGGCAAGGGAGGGAGCTGCCTGAAACTTCTTGGAAATAGACAGTACTTTCATGTGGGATCTGCCTCTACACGGAGATAATTATGTTACTGAGCAAAAATTTCCCCCAATAAAAGTAATGCACGTGCCCTACTGAGAATTTTATGGGGACATGAGCTAAAGGCAACATTCTAAGTGGCTGTCAGGGGAAAAAACAATAAAACCTGTAATTAGGTGTCTAAGTCTATTCCAAAATGCCAGATCGGACTCATTATTTCCGAAGATTTCTAGCATCCAATTCAGATGGGCTGGGCCAGTGGAGGCAGCCCTGTCCGGTGTTAAATGAATCTCGCCTTCTTATCTCTGGGGAGTTTGTTTCCACAATGAAAGCTCCAAGAGGTGATAAATATATCCATTGATTTTTTTTTTTTTTTTTTTAGCTTGTGTGCTTTCCAGGTGATTGTCTTTTCAGAAGAGCAATGATAAAATGCGCTTGGATAACAACCCTGCTCTGCTAAATGCCTGCAACTATTGGAAGCAGTCTCTGAAAATGCAAATCTTCTGGCTTTGCAGTTGTGAAGGGTTGGGGCTGAGATAGGACTGTTCCAAGGAGGATACAGAGTTGTAGGCTCCTCCTAGGCTACTAGCACCTGCCAGATCATCCTAGGTGCTCAGTCCAGTCTCCTTAGCTGGCAAAGATTGTCTGTCCCTTGGCTGGGGACTCAGCAAGGGTGGGAAGCTGGCTGCCGGCCCCCGGCCCAGGGCCTGATCGGTGGCTGCGGGGCTGACCTGACAGGGAAGCGAGGGTCACACCTTGTCTTCCCATGAGCTGGGCAAGTCCAGAGGCGTTTCTCTCCCACTTATGTTTTCCTTGCCTAACGGCCCAGGGGGGATGCGAAGGAGAAACAGGCAACACATATGTCAACATATTTTATTCTCCATCTTTTCTGATAAACCTTTTTGCTTGGGGCTTCGATTTTGAATTAGTGTCTTCTGGAAATTAAAAGAAAAAGAATCAGGAGTCTGACATGAACAAACAGTCGTAAACAAGTCATTACAGTTTTGCTGTTATTCCAGCTGCCTCTGAAGTTTATGTCTCAGAGTCAGTGGCAGAGGAGGGAGAGGTGGGGTAATGGGGAAACTCAGTCAGAGTGGAGCTGGTCCCAGCTCCAGCCCCAGGCAGCACAACCCGATTCCATCCCCCCTCCTCCTGCAGCCACGGAGAAGCCTTCCCCGTGGTTCACGTGCTCCACCCAGACTTTCCTGCCAGGTGTCTGCATCCAGGGCTGTGGGTGAGGAGGTTGGAGTGGGTGTGTTATAATGGAAACTAGGCTTTGTTCTAACCAGGTGTGGTAGGACACATGTCAGGATGGAAAAAGTTTATACTCACAGATCCAGAAACAGGAAGTGTGCCACAGGGGGCCACTTGGAGCAGTGACAAGGCCAGCCAGGGGTTGGAGGCAGGGGGGAATGTGGACGGGAGTCTTTACTGTGGTTTCTGCAAAAAGGAAGGATGAGTCAGGGTACACAGACACAGAATTGGCTAGGTTTTTTTTTCATTACAAGTTATTACAAGATAATGAATATAGTTTCCTTTGCTATAGTAGGACCTTGTTTATCCATTTTATATAGAGTAGTTTGTATCTGCTAATTCCAAATTCCTAATTTATCTTCCTTTCCCCTTGGGCTTCCCAGATGGCACAGTGGCAAGGAATCCACTCTTGCCCATGCAGGATGTGAAAGAGACTTGTGTTCCATCCCTGGGTTTGAAGGATCCACTGGAGGAGGAAATGGCAACCCACTCCAGTATTCTTGCCTGGAAAATTCCTTGGACAGAGGAGCCTGGTAGACTATAGTCCACAGGGTCACAAAGAGTTGGTCACCAATGGTGGGGGGCAGGTGGTGACCCAGGGACTGCAAGGCCAGCGGTTCAATTCAACTCATAGATGTCCACAGTGATGCAAATGGAGACTGACCTCTCTTTGACAAAATGGTTGCTTTTAGAGGAAATACAGCTTTTCCTTTTGAGGCCTTTTGGGAACTTGGCTGCATCAGGAGAGTATGAGGGGTGGTGTTTATCAGACCCCATATGTACTTTTGTGTTCCTGAAAGTGCCCTCTTGTTTGCCCCTCAAGTGTTGGGTCCCAGGACCCAGAGGAGAATGTCTCACTAATAATCAGAGTCCTAACCAGTGTCCTCAACTGATGCTTTTGAACTGTGATGTTGGAGAAGACTCTTGAGAGCCCTTTGGACTGCAAGGAGATCAAACCAGTCAATCCTAGAAGAAGTCAACCCTGAATATTCATTGGAAGGAGTGATGCTGAAGCTGAAACTCCAATACTTTGGCCACCTGATGTGAAGAACTGACTCACTGGAAAAGACTCTGATGCTGGGAAAGACTGAGGACAAGAGGAGAAGTGGATGACAGAGGATGAGATAGATGGTTGAATGGCATCGCTGACTCAATGGACATGAGTTTGAGCAAACTCTGGGAGATTGGTGAAGGACAGGGAAGCCTGACATGCTACAGTCCAAGGGGTCACAAAGAGTCAGACAGACATGACTAAGCAACTGAACAGCAACAACAACAAAAACCGGCATCCTCTGCCGTAGAAATTGCCAGCTGCCCTTTGAAGCCCATGCATTAAGTTGGCCAGGAAGAACAAGAGGAGAAGTGGATGACAGAGGATGAGATAGATGGTTGAATGGCATCGCTGACTCAATGGACATGAGTTTGAGCAAACTCTGGGAGATTGGTGAAGGACAGGGAAGCCTGACATGCTACAGTCCAAGGGGTCACAAAGAGTCAGACAGACATGACTAAGCAACTGAACAGCAACAACAACAAAAACCGGCATCCTCTGCCGTAGAAATTGCCAGCTGCCCTTTGAAGCCCATGCATTAAGTTGGCCAGGAAGGATGAAGGGAAATGGAGGCCCATCATCCTTGGGGGCCCAGAGCCACCTCCCTTCAGATGCCACTTTGCCAAGGTAATGCAAGGAAGGGGTGGGGTCTCTGGAGGGTGTGCTGGGGGCTGTGGGGACCACTGAGGCTGATGTGAATCATGGAAACAGCATCTCAGCCCCAGGGAGCCTCCACTGATATTGGGAGGGTTGCCAGCACCCGGGGGGTGGGAACCAGCTCCCCTTCCTCCTGCTTCTGAGTGGCAGCCATGAGCAAGGGAAGCCTGTACAAACTGCACCCCCGCCCATGTGGACTCCAGTCTTGTGGATGGCCAACCGGACAGACACACTGAGGCTCAAGGTGGGCCAGGTTGAAGGACACCAGCCTTCCTGTAGCTGGTCTCCTCTGCTCCATGCTCCTTTCTACCCAGGGCCTGGCTGCTTCCTGCCCAAGAACCCTCTGGAAGCAACTCCACTGCTATTCCCAGTGCTTCTGGTCCCTCCTGTCCTGTGGCTTTCCCACCCAGACCAGCAAATGCTGGTAAAGTCCCATTTTCTTCTACTAGTTGGAACATCTCAGGAGCCTGGACCCTCTCTCAGGCTGTCCCTCCAGATGCTGACCCCCTGGTTGGGCCCCCAGAAGGTGCCGGGTAAATATTCTGGTGATGAATGAGTGATGGGTCCTTATAGCATTTAAGATAAGAATGATAGATTCCTAGAAAAGTGACAAGTGACTAGTCTTTGAGCTTCTAAGGCAGCAAATGATTGGAGGGCAAATATACAGAGGACCTAGTGGGAACCAAGGGCCAAAGAGTAAGGCTTGCTGTGTGGATTCCTCTGGGCTGGTCAGGGTCCAGTGTTGCCTCCAGGGGTTAACTTCTGTCCTTTCTGGCTTGGGAGAGGGGGATATCTTCACAAATGTATATCCTACTTTTAGGTAAATGGGGGGAGGAAAAAGCTTTTCTTGTATGTACTTTTTCTGTTACTTTCAGCTCAAAATAATTCCTCTGCCAAAGTGGCTTATGTTGGAGTGTCCCATACTGCTTCCCTTCACAAGCTGGGGGAGACTTCAGCACCTGCTGTGGGGTTCAGCTACTGTTGGCAGTAGCCAGGGAGCAGAGCCTCCCTCTGCTTTTTGCAGAAGGTAACGTGGAGGACATGGTCCACCAGCCGCCGAGGCTGTGGCATGGCTGGGGAGGCTGTCTATGCGTGGCTGAGGAGGCTGTCTATGTGTGGCTGGGGAGGCTGTCTGTGTGTGGCTGGGGAGGCTGTCTGTGTGTGACTAGCATGACATTTATTTCCCCGGCGAGCACATGCCTGCTCTTCCCTCCTCATCTGTTTCCACCAGGTTTCCATTTACTCTGAGGGCTGCTGCCTTGACTTGTTTTCCATGCGCAGGCTTTGTTGGCTTCTCATGTTCCATTAATTCTTACTGACCTTTCTCTCTGTCTCTCCTTCCCTTTTGCAAGCTACCTCAGCATCACAATTGGAGATCCATGAACACAGTTTTCATCCTGAATTCATTATTTGTCTTCCAGCCTTCTTTGGGAAGGAGTGGCTGGCACATGTCATTAGCTCAATATTTAAACATTCTCCCCTTACCTCGGTGCTTAGCCCATTGGCATCAGTGCCCAGAGGGGAAGATTGGGTTTCCCTCCACGTCTGCACTGGGCTGGACTCCCAGGCGATGGGGGCAGGGTACATGGATGTGGTATGTTGGGGTGTATGGGTTTGGTTTTTCTGAGTTTGCTGAGCTGGGGTATGCCCAGCCCTCTTCTCCAGAGCTGCAAATATTCTGCACAGGCCTCTGAGGTCCTTCCAGGTGGTGACTGGCCTGAGCACAGGGAGAGAGCTCACAGCCCTTGAGTTTCCCCTAGGGCCAGCCAAGAGGCCCAGCACTCCCTCTCCAGGATGGGGCCTCACTCAAGAGGAGTCCCTACCCTTGGGAGGGAGGGGCTTCAAGTTCCCTTGTGCTGGAAACTCACCAAGGTCTCTGAAGTTCTGACCAAAGGACTTTGCTCCTTCCAAACTGCACAGAGTAACCAAGTTAGCAAAGATTTTAGGGGCTTTGTGGAACATCCAAGGTCCATTAAGATTCTCTGATCTAGAGGGATTTTACCTAAAGCACCAGGGCCCCCACCTGCTGTTACCTCCTACTGGTGCATGCTCAACCCCACGTGGGTGTGGCTGTTACCAACCAGGATTTTTGGCCCCCAAGCCAGGTTTCAACAGTA
>SJYC01004513.1:0-57609 GCA_006408675.1 Madoqua kirkii | reverse complement strand
TTGAGAGGTTGAAAGAGTCACATGCCAGCTCCAGCTGCCCGCTGTCTGGGACGAGCTGAGTGATGCTGGAGGAAAAGAAATGTTAAGGCAGCTGCCATCCAGGGAGGAGATCCCGCAGCCTCAGTGATCATGGGGACCAGGACAGGGCCTGTTCAGAGGCTTTGCTAGGTCCTCAGGTTGCTTGCCCCTGTGGAGCTTGTTTGAAAGGTCCACCTCTGAGGACCGCAAGCACCATCTCAACCTTGACTGGGAGGGCTCAGGGAGAATCGAGTCTGCATTTACTCCTCATTTTTTAGCAAAATTCCTGGGCCACCTCAGTCCCTCTGGGGCCTCCCAGACTGCACAGTGCCATGGATGGGGGCTGAGCAGGAGGGCAGACTCTCTAGAGCATCCCTGTCATGGGGACCATGTCTCTGCCCGCACAGGACACTGGGTTCCACTTCCTTCCTAAGAGTTTTGGAGCTCAGGCCATGAGACTCCCCCTAGGGGACTAGAGCTGGTTCTTGTCATTGAAGGTCCTCAAAACCAGCCAGATTCTCCCCAAGTGGGTAGGACAAAAAGCTCCGGCAGAGTCAGGGCCCTCAGCGGGGAAGGGATCGGCTAAGGGTTCAGGGTGAATGCTCCAGGGTCCAGGGTGTGTAGTCCTACATGGTGGCCAGTGCATACCCACAGCCGCCCAAGTCTAAAATCAGATTAATGAAATTATGCTAAAAGTTAACTTTGCTGTGTTGTTCAGTCAGTTGTGTCTGACTTTTGCAACCCCATGACCTGCAGCAAGCCAGGCTCCCCTGTCCTTCACTAACTCCCAGAGCTTGCTCAGACTCATGTCTATTGAGTCGGTAATGCCACCCAAACTTCTCATCCTCTGTCGCTCCTCTCCTCCTGCCTTCAATCTATCTCTCCTGGCATAAGTATCTTTTCCAGTGAGGTGGCTCTTTGCATCAGGTGGACAAATTATTGGAGCTTCAGCTTCAGTATTATGGCCATATTAGTTACACATCACATGATCAATGGCCACATCATAGAACAGGTTCATCAACCCAGAAGCCTCTACCGCACATCACTGCCCCCCTAAATATTGCCTTTTCTCTTAATCTACAGACTCCTGGTCAAGGTCCAGCCCACGCTGTCATCCTATTGCGGCCAAGCTGAGATTCAGAGATGCCTTGAGGACTTGTGACACTGTCTCTCAAGGGGCCTGTGTGTCAGAGTCAGCATGGATGAGGCCAGGAGGTGACCCTTGGGCCTCTGAGGCTGTCAGACCATTTCCTCTCAATAGACTGCTGTGGGGGCCAGCTTCTGGCTCCTTTATGGAACTCCCCTGCTTCAGGGGACTCCTGGCAGCCCCTCTCCCGGTCCCTCTGGTTCAGCCCCAGGGGGTGACGAGAGGCTGCCTGCCATGGTGTGGATCTCAGAGCAAGTGGCCTGCTCAAGGCTAGAGTGGGTTGGACAGCCAGCCACCAGGAAATTATGCCTATGGCCACTGGTTCACCGAGGGGACACTTGGGTGTGTGTCCCCCTGGCACAGGTGTGTTGGAGGGGGAGTTAAACTCACAGAGCCTGGGAGTGAGCGGTAATTCCCAATGTTCACATGATCATTGGTTCTGGAGACAAGAGCTTCACCCGTGAGCTTCACCCGGAAGCTGTGGGTTTGCAACGTGGCCACACAGGAAATAGTCTTCTCTGTGTTGGGAATCTTGGGTTCTTGCTGCCACCTCAGAACTGATGACATTTTTCCTGTTTGGATCCACGGGCCTGGGCCCTATGGTGTTGGGGGTGGTACTCAGATGCCAGTCAGCTAAAAGCCCGGCCATTCGAGGCTGAAGTCCTGCCTGGAGGCATTAAGGAAAGGATGGGCTTTGCCTCCCAGCACCCTGGCTTACCTCCTCCCTCCCTATTCACTTGACCTTGTCGAGTCGGTTGTCATGCCTTTAGAATGGGATAACAATGCTGACCTTCCCTAGCTGTTGTGAAAATGTTAGTCGTTCAGTCATGTCTGACTCTTTGGGACCCCATGAACTATAAATCACCAGGCACCTCTGTCCATGGGATTTTCCAGGACATGGAAAATGGGCAACCCATTCCCTTCTCCAGTGATTTTCCCAACCCAGGGATTGAACCAACACTGCAGCCAGATTTACCAACTGAGTCACCAAGGAAGCCCTTGTTTGTCGTGGGATTTACACAAATAAACAGAAAGCAGCCCAAGCCTGGGTGAGAGTGTGGTGGCGAGAGCTCTGTGTCTGGGCTGCCTGCTGGGTGTTTGCAGCTGCGGAGAGAGGCTCTCACAGGCTTGCTGATTCGGGCCATTCCGGCAGGTGGGCAGCGTTCGCATTGTGACTGTAGTTGCACGAGTGGCTACTGATATGGAGCAACTTTTCCCGTGCTTGCTGTTCCCGTGGTTGCTCCTGTCTCTTCCTCATGGGGCGGGGGGTGGATTATATCAGTTTTTACAGATCTGTGGGTATCCTTTATAAACACTGTGTATGTGTTCTTCCTCCTACATATGTATTGGAAGTATTTTCTCTCAGTGTGGTTCATATTTCCATTTTCTTAGTAGAGTCCTTTGATGGAAAGGAGGCCTACATGTAGAAAAATGATCAAAGGTATTAGGTTTTGGTAATGGATAGTGTAATGGGGAGCTCTAAGGGACCTTTGTGTACCCCCAAGACCATAAAAATCCTCTTTTACATTTTCTTCTAGAAGTTTCATAACTTGGGCTTTCAAATTTAAGTTTACGATCCATCTCAAATTAAGTTTTGTGTGTGGTATAAGGTAGAGGTCAGTGGTTTTTTATTTTCTTGTTATCTAGTTATTTTGGTACCATTTGTGGGAAACATTTTCTTTTGTCGTTTAAACTGAGTTGGTATCTTTTACAATTAGTTAATACTTACACATCTACAGGCAGGCTTCCCTGGAGGCTCAGACAGTAAAGAGTCTGCCCATGATATGGAGACATGGGTTCAGTCCCAGTCCCTGGGTTTAGAAGATCCGCTAGAGAAGGAAATAGCAACCCACTCCAGTATTCTTGCCTGGAAAATTCTATGGACAGAGAAGTCTGGCAGGCTACAGTCCACAGGGTCGCAACAACTGAGCAACTAACATTCACTCACTTTCACACATCTACATACACATATAAACAAATATCCACATATACATGCATTTACATGCAGAGTTACACATACACACGTTTCATATACATTCATCTTCAGTCACATACTTATATATTATTATTTATTTGGCTGCATCGAGTCTTAGTGCCATGGGGCACATGGATCTTTTAGTTGTGGTATGTGGGATCCAGTTCCCAGACTAGGGATCAAACCCAGGCCCCTTGCACTGGAAACTCAGAGTCTTAGTCACTGGACTACCAGGGAACTTGCTATCTATGCACACACATACATGCATATATTTGCACACTCTTGGAGTCACTGCTTTGTTCTATTTCTCTATTCTTTTGCCAGCACCTCACTATCTTACCTACTGTCACTTTTCAATACATCTTGGAATAAGGTAGAATAAACCCTCCAACTCTATTTTCTTTTTTAGAATAAATTGTCTATTTGTTCCTGGTCTCCTAAAATTTACAAATAAAACTTGAAACCAGCTTGCCAATTTCTACCAAAACACCTGCTGGGATTCTGATTGGAATAACACTGGATTCACAGATAAATTGGGGGCAAATTGACTGCTTAGAAATATGAACACTTCCCAACCACAATCTCTCTCCATTTATTTAGACTATCTGTAATTTCTCTCAGCAACATTTGGCATTTGTAAATGTACAAGTCTCACACATCTTTTGTTAAGTTTAATACTATTATTGGAGAGGGTGTTTTAATTTAATTTTCCAGTTGTAAGTTCATAGATGTGTCATTTACTTTGTGTTTTAATCTTGTGTCCAGCAACTTTGCTGAATTCACTTATTAAATTTGATAATTTGTGTATGGCTTTGTATTTTACACATATTTGCATATATGCAGTACAAGCCTATCTTCTGGGCATGTACACAGTTTACCAATCATTATGCCTTTGCTTTGTGAATTACTGTTTGGCAAATATTTGCTTCTCTTCCCCTGGCTGTGCATTGAGACCCTCTCTGACTTACTACCTTGGCTTGGCTGTGAGGTTTGTTCTGGCTAAAGAGATATGGTTGGTGTGATGCGAGCTGAGGGCTTAAGCAAGTCATGCAATTTGGCCTCTTATGTGCTAGATAGCCCCACAGAGACCTTCTGTCACAGCCCGGGCCTTGGGACAAACACCTTTTTGGGACAAACACCTAGCCTGTAGTGTGGTGTCTATCCACCCATCTGATCCAGTCAAGCCAGTCAGCCCAGGAAGACATGAGTGTGGGAATACACACAGACTGCCACGAGCCCCTGAGTTGGGGATCATTTCTTAGCATCATTACTACAGTAGTCATGCACGGATGTGCGAGCTGGACCATAATGAAGACTGAGCACCAAAGAATTGATGCTTTCAGACTCTGGCGCTTGAGAAGACTCTTGAGAGTCCCTTGGACAGCAAGGAGATCAAGCCAGACAATCCTAAAGAAAATTAACCCTAATATTAATTGGAAGGGCTGATGCTGAAGCTGAAGCTCCAATAATTTGGCTACCTGATGTGAAGACCCAACTCATTGGAAAAGACCCTGATGCTGGGAAAGACAGAGGGCAGGAAAAGATGGTAACAGAGGATGAGATGGTTGGATGCATCACTGACTCAATGGACATGAGTTTGAGCAAACTCTGAGAGACAGTGAAGGACACAGAAGCCTGGCATGCTGCAATCCATGGGGTCACAAAGAGTTGGACGTGACTGAGTGAGTGAATAACAGCAATAGACACGCTAGGTTCAAGACTTCTGTCAGACGTTCAGATGCATGCGCCCTGAGCTGGGGATGGCAGAAGCTGTATGTATCTGTAATTCAGGGCAGATCAGGCTGGATGGACAGAAGCAGCAGATGGTAGGTGGCATGTGAATTCGTGGGTGAGAACTCAGAGTAGAAAATGCATAGGGAGATGAGAGCTGGATTCTGAGGCTTGCGATGAGGGGAAAATGAGATGGACTCAGCAAAGGAGATCTCACGGAGGCAGCAGGTGAGTTAAGGGGAAGAAAGGCACATGGGTTTGCATCCTGGAAGAAAGAATCACTTTATGAAGGAAGCCTGAATGGAGCCTGGGGAAATACTGGGAAGACACCCCAGCAAGAACAGACAGAGGGCATTTTCTCAGAGCTTCCTCAGCAAAGGTCAACATTTGCAGAGCCCCAAGGGAAGGGGAGAGCCTCACAAGGGGAACAGCCTGGGAGATGCCCACTGTCATCCAGGGAGCTGGAGGTGGCTACACAGGAGTGGGGGCCCATTGACTGCTTTGGGGAGCATGTTCTCTTCTTTGCCTTGAATTGGGAGAGCAAGTGAGAGATTGGCAAGCTGCAGTCTTTAACTGAGTCCTGACTGTCGTGGGCCAGTGGCTGCAGAGTTTGTGGCTGGGGGGCTGGGCTGCTTGCTGCAGGTCTGGTGGTCAGAGTTCAGTTATTAAAAGTGCTCTGACCATCACGTGTATTAATGTATTCAACCTTTCAACTGTGTCAGATGGTGTCTAGAGGTGGAGAGAAAGCAGAAAAAGGAATTGACAATGTGTAGGTGTCTGAGGAGTGTGCTCAGGGCCTTTCTGTGGTGCAACAGGGGTGTGGGCCCGGGCGGGGGAGTGCTGGAGCTGTAGACAGGGAAGGGGAACAGGGGAAGTGAGGACTTTCTGCCCCGGGGAGGGAGGGAGCTGGGGCAAGTGGGGCACACATTCAGGGCTTTCTGGAACTCTATGATGGCCATCTGAGGTCCAGGCTTCATGGTAGGTTTGCAGTCAGGTGGGCTGACCCTGTGGGGAGGGAGAAGTTGATGAGGCAAAAGAGGAGAAATTGTGAGGACTAGAGGTGTGGGGGTCCACAGTCTTGGGGGCCCTGAGTTGAATTGTGACCTCACCCAATTAACATTTACCCAGACCCTCAGAATGGTACCTGATAGGAAATAGGATCTTTAAAGATATTATTAGCTAAGGATCTCAAGATGAACTCATACTGGATTTCAGTTCAGTCCAGTTCAGTTTAGTCGCTCAGTCGAGTCCGACTCTTTGCGACCTCACGAATCACAGCACACCAAGCCTCCCTGTCCAACTCCCAGCGTTCACCCAAACTCATGTCCATTGAGTCAGTGATGCCATCCAGCCATCTCATCCTCTGTCGTCCCCTTCTCCTCCTGCTCCCGATCCCTCCCAACATCAGGGTCTTTTCCAATGAGTCAACTCTTCGCATGAGGTGGCCAAAATATTGGAGTTTCAGCTTCAGCATCGGTCCCTCCAATGAACACCCAGGACTGATCTCCTTTAGGATGCACTGGTTGGATCTCCTTGCAGTCTAAGGGACTCCCAAGAGTCTTCTCCAACACCACAGTTCAAAAGCATTGAAACCATAAAACTCCTAGAGGGGAACATACGCAAAACACTCTCCAACAAATATCACAGTAGGATCCTCTATGACCCATTTCCTAGAATACTGGAAATAAAAGTAAAACTATGCAAATTGGATCTAATTAAAATTAAAAGCTTCTGCACAAATGAAACTATAAGCAAGGTGAAAAGAAAGTCTTCTGAATGGGAGAGAACTATAGCAAATGATGGAACTGACAAACAACTAATCTCAAAAATATACAAGCAACTTATATAACTCAACTCCAGAAAAATAAATGACTCAATCAAAAAATTGGCCAAAGAACTAAACAGACATTTCTCCACAGAAGACATACAGATAGCTAACAAGCACTGAAAAGATGCTCAACATCACTCATTATCAGATAAATGCAAATCAAGATTATAAATGACTCAATCAAAAAATTGGCCAAAGAACTAAACAGACATTTCTCCACAGAAGACATACAGATAGCTAACAAGCACTGAAAAGATGCTCAACATCACTCATTATCAGATAAATGCAAATCAAGATGAAAATGAGGTACCATTTCACACCAGTCAGAATGGCTATGATCCAAAAGTCTACAAGCAATAAATGCTGGAGAGGGTGTGGAGAAAAGGGAACCCTCTTACACTTTTGGTGGGAATGCAAGCTAGTACAGCCACTGTGAAGAACAGTGTGGAGACTCCTTTAAAAATTGCAAATAGAACTGCCTTATGACCCAGTAATCCCACTGCTGGGCATACACAACTGAGGAATCCAGAACTGAAAGAGAAACATGTGCCCCAATGTTCATCACAACACTGTTTATAATAGCCAGGACATGGAAACAACCTAGATGTCCATCAGCTGTTGAATGGATAAGAAAGCTGAGTGGTACATATACACAATGGAATATTACTCAGCCATTAAAAAATACATTTGAATCAGTTCTAATGATGTGAATGAAACTGGAGCCAATTATATGGAGTGAAGTAAGCCAGAAATAAAAACACCAATACAGTATAGTAACACATATATATGGAATTTAGCAAGATAGCAATGATGCCCCTGTATGCGAGATAGCAAAAGAGACACATATGTATAGAACGGACTTTCGGACTCTGAAGGAGAGGGTGGGATGATTTGAGAGAATGGCATTGAAACATGTATACTATCATGTAAGAAATGTAGCACCAGTCTATGTTCAATACAGGATACAGGATGCTTGGAGCTGGTGCAAGAGGATGGACCAGAAAGATGGTATGGGGTGGGAGGTGGGAGGGGGATGTAGGATTGGGAGCTCATATACACCCATGGCGGATTCATGTCAAGGTATGGGCAAAACCAATACGGTATTGTAAAGTAAAATAAAATAAAAAGAACAAACACACAAACAAACAAATAAATAAATAAAATGTCCATTTTAAAATGAACCAAAAGATTATTGATTGCATATATTTGGACAAATTGCTGAACTACTTACATGTTAAATGATGAAAATACATAATTATGTTTCCTATATTCACAGAATAAAATGTTCCAGCTATCAGTAGAAAATTATTGTTACCTTCGAAGAGTTTTCCTTCTTCATTATCCGTATTATATATTTGTATATACTAATAAAATGAAGATTTGTACATTTATTTCATAAAAGCAATGAATAAAGCATCATCTTATTTTCATCATTTTTTTTAATTCAATGAGCTTAAAAAGCGTATATTGTAGTACCTTTGGATACTGTTTGACGGGAATCAATACCCTTTCTGAGAGCTTTATATTTTTGTTACTGATGACATCAAGATATTTCTCTTCTTCATCTTCATTTTTTCCATCAGAATCTTGAAATTTTTCAATTTCTGAAAAAAAATTTGCAAGAAAAACATTAAATGAAATGTCAAGTCATTATAAACATGCTGGCTGTTCTTATTTCTCCTCTTATTAAATAAGATTTTGAAGAATCTTGATAAAGACTGAAACAGCACCATGCTGAAGCCACATCAATGTTGCTATTGTCTGTACAATGATTTCTTGTCAACCAAAACTAAAAAGCAGTGATTGAAGATATGACTCTCTAATGTGAAAAAAGGATGCATCTGATTAAAATTTAACATCTTCAAACAAAATTTGAGAAAGTATATACCTTTGAAATATTTAAAAATATTTAAGCAAGCATAAATTTCCTAGGAGGAATGAAGAGAACAAATATATTTTGAGGTTAAATGTTTGATTTTTATTCAAAATTGTTCCTAAGAAAACATAATTTAAAATAGAAGTTATTCATTATCTATAATAGAGTAGTAGAGATGAATAGAGATAAGTAGTAGAGAAAAGGCAGAGGAAAAAGGGATCAAATTGCCAACACCAATTGGATAACTGAAAAAGCGAGAGAGAGTTCCAGAAAAACATCTACTTCAGCTTTACTGACGATCCCAACATCTTTGACTGTGTATCACAACAAACTGTGGAAAATTCTTAAAGAGATGGGAATATCAGACCACCTGACCTGTCTCCTGAGAAATCTGTATGCAGGTCAAGAAGCAACAGTTAGAAATGGACATGGAACAACAGACTGGTTCCAAATAGGAAAAGGAGTCCATCACGGCTATATATTGTCACCCTACTTATTTAACTTCTATGCAGAGTACATCATGAGAAATTCTGGGTTGGATGAAACACAAACTAGAATCAAGATTGCCGGGAGAAATATCAATAACCTCAGATATGCAGATGACACCACCCTTATGGCAGAAAGTGAAGAACTAAAAAGTCTCTTGGTGAAAGTGAAAGAGGAGAGTGAAAAACTGGTGTAAAGCTCAACATTCAGAAAACTAAGATCATGGCATCTTGTCCCATCACTTCATGGCAAATAGATGGGGCAGTAGTGGAAAGAATGAGAGATTTTATTTTGGGGGGCTCCAAAATCACTGCAGATGGTGACTGCAGCCATGAAATTAAAAGATACTTGCTCCTTGGAAGAAAAGTTATGACCAAACTAGACAGCATATTAAAAAACAGAGACATTACTTTGCCAACAAGGGTCTATCTAGTCAAAGCTTTGGTTTTTCCAGAAGTCATGTATGGATCTGAGAACTGGACTATAAAAAAAGCTGAACACTAAGCATTGACACTTTTGAGCTCTGGTACTGGAGGAGACACTTGAGAGTCCCTTGGACTACAAGACAGACCCAACCAGTCTATCCAAATGGAAATCAGTCAAGAATATTCATTGGAAGGACTGATGCAGAAGCTCAAACTCTAATACTTTTGCCACCTGATGGGAAGAATTGACTCATTTAAAAGACCCTGATGTACCATCCATGTACACAATGGAGTATTACTCAGCCATTAAAAAATGCATTTGAATCAGTTCTAATGAGGTGGATTAAATTGGAGCCTATTATACAGAGTGAAGCAAGCCAGAAAGAAAAACACCAATACAGTATACTAACATATATATATGGAATTTAGAAAGATGGTAATGATAAACCTGTATGCGAGACAGCAAAAGAGACAAAGATGTATTAAGCAGTCTTTTGTGAAGCAAGCCAGAAAGAAAAACACCAATACAGTATACTAACATATATATATGGAATTTAGAAAGATGGTAATGATAACCCTGTATGTGAGACCAAAAAAGATACATAGATGTATAGAACAGTCTTTTGGACTCTGTGGGAGAGGGCAAGGGTGGTATGATTTGGGCAAATGGCATTGAAACATGTATAATATCATATATGAAATGAATCACCAGTCCAGGTTTAATGCATGATACTGGATGCTTGGAGCTGTTGCACTGAGATGACCCAGAGGGATGGTACGGAGAGGCAGGAGGGAAGGGGGTTCAGGATGGGGAACATGTGTATACCTGTGGCAGATTCATGTTGATGTATGGCAAAACCAATACAATATTGTAAAGTAATTAGCCTCCAATTAAAATAAATAAATTTATACTTAAAAATAAATAAGTAAAAAGACCCCGATGCTGGGAATGATTGAAGGCAGGAGGAGAAGGGAATGACAGAGGATGAGACGGCTGGATGGCAACATCAACTCAATGGACATGAATCTGAGTAAACTCCAGGGGTTCGTGATGGACAGGAAAGCCTGGCATACTGCAGTCCATAGGGTTGTAATGTGTCAGACACAATGGAGTGACTGAACTGAACTGAACTGAACTGGGAGATAAATAGTATGATACCATATACCCTAGATAAACTTAAATACAATTAAAAATGAGATATCATGAAATAGTCCTTTAAAGAATTAAATCTATAATTGATGTCACTCATATTCATCAACATGAAATTACCTACCTAGAGGTTTAAGAAGAACTGATAATTTTCCCTCATAAGAATACTCCCAGGAGAAGAAGATGGCATAGAGTAGGCGGATGTAGAGTGCATCTCTCTCCACGGATACATCATTAATACACCTTCAGACACAGAAGTGTATTCAGAACGCCAGCTGAGAGCAGGCAGGAGTGCCTGACCAGTGGAAAAGAATATATAGACCCACACAAAACTCGATAGGACAAAGGAATTAGTGTATATGTGTGTTGGGGGTGGGGCAGGAGTGCTTCTAGGACTGGACCTTGGCAGGTGGGGAAACTGAAACAGGAGTCCGATCCCCACAGAGGGCAATTGTCTGAGTCAGAAGAGAGATATTTAAGGATCAGAGTGAAACAGTTGATCTGTGGCAGCCTAAATGGAAAGAGAATCAATCAGACAGTCCTTGCCACAGTCATTCATACACCGGGCAGGAATACAGGTCTGCTGGAAGCGGCAGTGGCTGGGAACTGGAGTTTAGGGATTGTGGAGCAGTCCCAGGGGGAGGGCTGCTGTTGACTGTGGAGAGATGGATGGAGGGGATATGAGGGAGAAGATCATGGTTGGAAATGCCTGTGGAAGAAAGCCAGGCAGCATGGAAGGCAATACAGATGAGTGATGTGTAGGGGATGGAGCCATCACCATAGTCTCTCTCTCTCTCCACACAAAAGTATCAGCAGCTGAACATTAGAGAGGCTAGCCCATCAAATGCCTGGCACACTGAACTACAGAGTAGGACCCCACCCATGGTGCTCCTTTCAGTGAGTGATGGGCCAAACTACAGAGTAGGAAACAAGTCGGGGGGCCCCTCTCTGTGACTAACCCTCAGAACAACAGAGAAGTATGTCTTCATAGAACTGTTTAATTTCAGCTTCTTCAGCATTAGTGGTTATGGTATAGGCTTGAATTACCATGATATTGAATGGTTTGCCTTGTAAACGATCAGAGATCATTCTGTCATTTTTGATATTGGATCCAAGTACTGCATTTCAGACTCTTTTGTTGACCATGATGGCTACTTCATTTTTTGTAAGGTATTCCTTCCTACAGTAGTAGCTATAATGGTCATCTGAGTTAAATTTACCCTGCCGAGGTCCAGCCCCGGTGGATCCGGGGCATTCGAAGCAGGGACGGCGTTGGCGAGGAAAACTTATTTATTAATTAATATAAGATTAGATGAGGAAGAATTAGTGTAGTAGGAAAATTAAGTGGAGAAAAGAGGCTGACTAACTTGGTTATGTGGGAAGCCAATAAAGGAACTCTACGTTGGGCCATTGGCTCCCATTTGAATGTGGGAGAGTGCTCTGTCTTGGGCTCTCTTTCTTATGGATCTTAGAGGCCAGGACAAGTAAGTAGACATGATTAGCCTCGATGTCCCAAGGAAATTCAGCCTAAAAAAAGGAGGAAAAAACAACATGGGGAAGCCCAGCATCGGTACAAGACTCCAAAAACTACTTTTTAAGATCAGCTTATTTACCCCAAGATGTACATAATGGAATATGCAGACTTATGCAGGGGCAGCAGTCCTGACCCTTTCTGTATATCTTCTTGTATACAAAAGGTCTCAGGTGATTTACATTATCTTTTGATTAGGAGGCTTGCTAACACTTTTTTTGGCTCTTTTTCTTAATGAATGTTAATTTCATTTCCCCTGAAGTGTTTTTCTCTAATCTGCATCTTCTTAAAGCACTAAAGTTACATCTCTATAGATCAAAGGCACAGTGGTTATAACAAAGAAGGTACTTAACTCAAAGATCTATGTTGCTACTTGTTTTCTCTATATACCAACTATATCAACAAATAAAAGATCTCTTAAAGATAATTACCCACACAAAGGGAATATTTCATGCAAAGATGGGCTCGATAAAGGACAGAAAAGGTACAGACATAACAAAAGCAGAAGGTATTGGGAAGAGGTTACAAGAATACACAGAAGAACTGTACAAAAAAGATCTTCATGACCCAGATATTATGATGGTGTGATCACTCACCTAGAGCCAGACATGCAGGAAAGTGAACTGAAGTGGGCCTTAGAATTCATCACTATGAACAAAGCTAGTAGAAGTGATGGAATTCCAGTTCAGCTATTTCAAATCCTGGAAGATGATGCTGTGAAAGTGCTACACTCAATATGCCAGCAAATTTGGAAAACTTAGCAGTGGCCACAGAACTGGAAAAGGTCAGTTGTCATTCCAATTCCAAAGAAAGGCAGTGCCAAAGAATGCTCAAACTATCACACAATGGCACTCATCTCACACACGACTAAAGTAATGCTCAAAATTCTCCAAGTCAGGCTTCCGCAATACGTGAACCATGAACTTCCAGATGTTCAACCTGGCTTTAGAAAAGGCAGAAGAAGCAGAGATCAAATTGCCAACATCTGCTGGATCATGGAAAAGGCAAGAGAGTTCCAGAAAACCATCTATTTCTGCTTTATTGACTATGCCAAAGCCTTTGACTATGTGGACCACAATAAACAGTGGAAAATTCTTCAAGAGATGGGAATACCAGACCACCTGACCTGCCTCTTGAGAAACCTATATGCAGGTCAGAAAGCAACAGTTAGAACTGGACATGGAACAACAGACTTGTTACAAAAAAAAAAAAAAAAAAGAGTATGTCAAGGCTGTATATTGTCACTCTGCTTATTTAACCTGTATGCAGAGTACATCATGAGAAACGCTGGGCTTGAAAAAACACAAGGTGAAATCAAGATTGCCAGGAGAAATATAAATAACCTCAGATATACAGATGACATCACACTTATGGCACAAACTGAGGTGGAACGAAAAAGCCTCTTGATGAAAGAGGAGAGTGAAAAGTTGGCGTAAATCTCAACATTCAGAAAACTAAGATCATGGTATCCTGTCCCAACACTTCATGGAAAATAGAAGAGGAAATAGAGGAAACTGTTTCAGACTTTTTTTTCGGGTGCTTCAAAATCACTGCAAATGATGATTGCAGCCACGAATTTAAAAGATGCTTAACCCATGGAAGGAAAGTTATGACAAACCTGAACAGCATATTAAAAAGCAGAGACATCACTTTGCAAACAAATGTCCATCTAGTCAAGACAATGGTTTTTGCAGTAGCAATGTATGGATGTGAGAATTGGACTATAAAGAAATCTGAGCGCTGAAGAATTGTGCTTTTGAACTGTGGTGTTGAAGAAGACTCTTGAGAGTCCCTTTTATTGCAAGGAGACCCAACCAGTCCATCCTAAGGGAGATCAGTCATTGGTGTTTATTTAAAGGACTGACACTGAAGCTGAAACTCTAATATTTTGGCCACCTCATGCTAAGAGTTGATTCATTGGAAAAGACCCTGATGCTGAGAGGGATTGAGGACAGGAGGAGAAGGGGATGACAGAGGATGAGATGGCTGGATGGCATCACCGACTCAATGACGTTAGTTTGTGTAAATTCCGGGAGTTGGCGTTAGACAGAGAGCCCTGGCGTGCTGCGATTCATGGGGTTGCAAAGAGTCGGACATTTCTCACAAAAGAGTGTTTAACTTTGTAAGAAATTGACAGACCATTTAATAAAGTGGTTTGTACAATTTAAACTTCCTGCCAGTTATGTATTCTTCAGTTCAGTTCAATTGTTCAGTTGTGTCTGACTCTGCGACCCCATGAACTACAGCATGCCAGACTTTCCTGTCCATCACCAACTCCCAGAGTCCACCCAAACCCATGTCCATTGAGGCAGTGATGAAATCCAACCATCCCATGCTCTGTCATCCCCTTCTCCTCCTGACCTGAATCTTTCCCAGAATTAGGGTATTTTCAAATGAGTCAGCTCTTCACATCAGTTGGCCAAAGAACTGGAGTTTCAGCTTTAGCATCATTCCTTCTAATGAACACCCAGTGCTGATCTCCTATAGGATGGATTAGTTGGATCACCTTGCAGTCCAAGGGACTCTCAAGAGTCTTCTCCAACACCACAGCTCAAAAGCATCAATTCTTTAGTGCTCAGCTTTTTACACAGTCCAACTCTCACATTCATACATGACCACTGGAAAAACCATAGCCTTGACTAGATGGACCTTTGTTGGCAAAGGAATGTCTGCTTTCTAATATGCTGTTCAGGTTGGTCACAGGTTTCCTTCGAGGAGTAAGTGCCTTTTAGTTTCATGGCTGCAATCACCATCTGGAGTGCTTTTGAAGTTGCAAAAAGTAAAGTCTGACACTGTTTCCCCATCTATTTCCCATGAAGTGATGGGACCTAATGCCATGATTTTAGTTTTCAGAATGCTGAGTTTTAAGCCAACTTTTTTGCACTCCTCTTTCAATTTCATCAAGAGGCTCTTTAATTCCTCTTCACTTTCTGCCATAAGGGTGGTGTCATCTGCATATCAGGTTATTGATATTTCTCCCAGCAATCTTGATTCTAGCCTGTGCTTCCTTCCAGCCCAGCATTTCTCATGATGTACTCTGCATAGAAGTTAAATAAGCAGGGCGACAATATACAGCCTTGACATACTCCTTTTCCTATTTGGAACCAGTCTGTTGTTCCATGTCCAGTCTAACTGTTGCTTCATGCTCTGCATATAGGTTTCTCAAGAGGCAGATCAGGTGGTCTGGTATTCCCATCTCTTTTAAATTTTTCCACAGTTTATTGTGATCCACACAGTCAAAGGCTTTGGCATAGTCAATAAAGCAGAAATAGATGTTTTTCTGTTCTGAGGTTATTGATATTTCTCCCAGCAATCTTGATTCCAGCTTGTGCGTCTTCCAGCCCAGTGCATACTGGATTTAGGTGGGCCCTAGGTTCAAGGACTGAAGTTCTGATAAAATAGGAGAGTCCCATGGAAGAGGCCAAGTGACACAGACAGAGATGTGGATGATGCTTCCATGAGCTGGAAAGTGAAGTGAAGTCGCTCAGTCATGTCTGACTCTTTGAGACTCCATGGACTGTAGCCTATTAGGCTCCTCCGTCCATGGGATTTTCCAGGCAAGAGTGCTGGAGTGAATTGCCGTTTCCTTCTCTGGGGGATCTTCCCAACCCAGGAATTGAACCCCGGTCTCCCACATTGCAGACAGACGCTTTACCGTCTGAGCCACCAGAATACCTCCAAAAGCCAGAAAGGCCTCAAAATCTCGAGAAGGAGCCAACCCTGCAGGGGCCTCAGTCTTAGCCTCCTGTCTCTGAAGTTTCAGGAGGACACATTTCTGTTGCTCTGTGTCCCTCAGTTTCCAGTCATAGGTTAACTGGATGGCAGACTTAGTCTGCCCCCTCCCCAAATCTGCAGGTGGCTCAGGTGGCAGATGCAGTGGAGGCTGCCCTTCCTGTGTACTCAGGGCTCCTCCTCGTGTCCTGGGGAAGTGGGAGGGGAGCTGAGGGACGGGGCTCTCTGCCTTGCGGCAGGCCCTTCTGCTGCTCTGTGACGCAGTATGCGGGGCAGGTCCTGCCCTGAGGCCTGGCTGGTCTGGGAGAGCGCGTTCTGTGCAGTGTTTAGTCACTCAGCTGTGTCCCACCCTTTGAGACCCCATGGTGGAAACAGTGACAGACTTTATTTCCTTGGGCCCCAAAATCGCTGAGGATGATGATCGCAGGCATGAAATTAAAAGACATTTGCTCCTTAGAAGAAAAGCCATGACAAACCAACACAGCATATTAAAAAGCAGAGAGACATTGCTTTACCGACAAAGGTCCAGACAGTCAAAGCTATGGTTTTTTCCAGTAGTCATGCACGGATGTGAGAGTTGGACCATAAGGAAAGCTGAGCACCAAAGAACTGATGCTTTTGGACTGTGGTGTTGGAGAAGACTCTTGAGGTCCCTTGGACTGCAAGGAGATCAAACTAGTCAGTCCTAAAGGAAATCAGTCCTGAATATTCATTGGAAGGACTGATGCTGAAGCTGAAACTCCAATACTTTGGCCACCTGATGCAAATAACTGATTCATTGGAAAAGACCCTGATGCTGGGAAAGATTAAAGGCAGGAGGAGAAGAGGATAATAGAGAATGAGATGGTTGGATGGCATCACAGACTCGATGGACATCAGTTTGAGCAAGCTCAGGGTGTTGGTGATGGATAGGGAAGCCTGGTGTTCTGCAGTCCATGGGGTCGCAAAGAGTTGGACGTGACTGAGTGACTGAACTGAACTGTAGCCCACCAGACTTCTCTGTCCATAGGGATTCTTCAGGCAAGAATACCGGAGTAGGTAACCATTCCCTTCTCTAGGGTATATTCCTGACCCAGGAATTGAATGATGGACATCAGTTTGAGCAAGTCAGGGTGTTGGTGATGGATAGGGAAGCCTGGTGTTCTGCAGTCCATGGGGTCGCAAAGAGTTGGACGTGACTGAGTGACTGAACTGAACTGTAGCCCACCAGACTTCTCTGTCCATAGGGATTCTTCAGGCAAGAATACCGGAGTAGGTAACCATTCCCTTCTCTAGGGTATATTCCTGACCCAGGAATTGAACTCAGGCCTCCTGCATTGCAGGCAGATTCTTTACCATTTGAGCCACCAGGGAAGCCCAAGGTGGGTGGGTTTTAGGGGGCGGTAATCAGCAGGCTTGGGCTTCCCCAGTGGCTCAGTGGTAACAAATCTGTCTGCCAGTGTAGGAGATCTGGGTTCAGTCTCTAGGTCAGGAAGGTCTCCTGGAGAAGGGAATGACAACCCACTCCAGTATTGTTGTTTGGAGAATCCCACGGACAGAGGAGCCTGGCAGGTTACAGTCCATGGGGATGCAAAGAATCAGATAAGACTGAGCGACTGAACAACAATTAGCAGGCCCACCAGCCACGTCTGAGTTTTGCTCCTGGTCAGCTGTACCTAACCAGGGGGTTAGGTGGGGGACACACCTGAATCTGAGGGTGGGGCAGAGGGAGTGGGGTCAGGAGGGATCAGAGACCCATGCTCACCTTCCGCCCTGTGTGTGGTTCCCTCCACTGCCTTAACCTTTCTCCTCATCCTCTCCTTCAGCTTTGGCACCAGCAGAAAATCAGTCTCTTTCACTGTGCCCTTCCTTACTTTCCATCCAACACAAACCCATGTCATCCTGGAGGGCCTATCTGGGTGATGGTGTCCCCTAACCGTGGGGCTGTGTGCTGTGCTCACCCCGCTGCCCCCACCTTCTATGGTTGCGCTTTGGCTCCTGACACATTCAGGAAAGTCATCTCTTCCGTGTGGCTTTTCCCATGATGTGTGTCATCACCGATCTCTGAGATCTGAGACTGAGGCCCAGATTTTCTCAGGATCCCAATAGAGTCCTGCCTGTCCCCAGCCTCTGGTAGGTCCACATTGCCACGAAAAGTGAAAGTGAAACTGTTAGTCACTCAATCTTGTCTGACTGTTTGCCACCTCATGAACTGTAGCCCACCAGGCTCCTCTTTCCATGGGTTTCCCAGGTGAGAATACTGGAGTGGGTAGCCATTCCCTTCTCCAGGGGATCTTCCAGACCCAGCAATCAAACCCAAGACTCAACACTGCAGGTGGATTCTTTATCATCTGAGCCACCAGGGAGGCCTCCACAGTGCCATGGGTACTCACAAATGCCCACTACTGCTCAGAAATGCTTATTTGCCTCACTTTTCATGGAAATTCTCTTGTTGGCCTCCTGAAATTTTAGGGAGCTTTTCATTCGGACAAATAAACTTCCTGAAACTGAATTAGAAAGAATTCTGCATGTCCAGGCTGGTCTAGTAATCAACACTGCACGGAGACTCTGAGTTGCAGGAAATTCAGTGTTGACATTTCCACACCACCCTTTTCTGTGACTATCCTCCCATCCGCTGAGAATGAAGGATGGATGGTGTTAATTTCCCAGGGGCTTTTCTGAAACCTCAGGGCTTTGGTCTGCATGCCCCATTCCACCCCACAATGTGCCCCCTCTGATAACCCAACCATATTTGGGAAAATTATCCCCCCACGCCCCACCCTACTGTCATGTGAAAGGAGAGCCTGTGCCTGTTGGGACTGGACTCTCACCGGTGCACCTGCACAGGTGAGTTTTCTGCTCCTGTTTTTTTCTCAGCCAGGGAGTAGGGTCACGACCCTGTAAGTCATGAATCCACCCAACCAGTGAGCATTCACTGACCGTGTTAGGGACACTATGGGTCTGAGGAATGAGAGGTTTCCTGGGATCTGGGACGTTCAGTGCTAATGCTGGAGAGTTCCAGGCCCTGGGGCAGTCACCCATCTTAGAGGACCCACCACTGCACTGGGTTCTGGGGCTGTTATGGGTAGGAGGCAGGAAGGTGCTTCTCCTATGGAGCTCACAGTCTATGGGGAAGAGGTATGAGTCTGGAAGGACTTACATTGCTGCAGGGCCACCAAGGAGAAGTAGGGGGTCAGGGAAGGTTTCCTGTTGGCCACAAGGTCAGGGCTTCCTACAGTGCCCAGGCCTCTCATGTGTGTATGTGTGTGTATATGTATGTTGATGTGTGTGTGTGAAGAGGGCATCTCCTCTGCTTCTCTGTACTGCAGAAATGAGGGGTTTCACTGCCCTGCCCTGGACAAGGAAGGAGAAGGGAGCACTTCCTCCTCTCACCGACAAGGGCCTGGTCTGAAGGGTGTGCCCTAAGCTTCTGCTCACTGTGCTTGGAGGTGCTGGTGTGGATCCGTGAGGGGGTCTGTCACCCTGTGGAGCTGGTGGCTCCTCACTGTGGCCAACAGCTCCCTCCTCTCCCAGCTTTTACCACTGATAACTGCCTGATTTCTTTGTCTCTCTCAACTGACTTCATTCAAACTCTTGGTAAGGAAAGGGTTTATTTACTGGCCACTTGAATCCCCAGCATAGAGAAAAACAAAACCTAACATTTGTTTCCTATCCAAAGGCTGCAACTGACCCCAGAGGCCAGAAACAGGGGGCTGATGCAGGAGGAGATGAGGGACGTGCAGGAGGAGCAGGGCTGGTGCAGAGAGGGAGAGGCTGGTGTCGGGGGTGGAGGGGCGGGCAGGGCTGGGGTGGGGGTGGGGCTGGTAAGGAGGCTGGGCTGGTGCAAGGGGTGGTAAAGGTGATGCAGGGGGTGGTGAAGGTGGTGCAGGAGGAGCAGGACTTGTGCAGAGATTGGGGCTGGTACAGGGGTGGGGCTGGTGCAGTGGTAGGGGTGGCTGGGCAGTAAAGGCATCCTCTCTCTGACCCCTGGGAGCACCCGGAAGGTTGGGACCAGGTTGGCACATCTTTGCCTCTCCTGCGCCAATGTTTACTGAGTGTAGAAGCATGACACGTCTGTCTGAACTGTTTTTCCAGATCTGTTTATTCACTTTCTTTGAAGGAGTACACTCGCTCTCATCTCTCCTGTTCCTTAGGATGATGGAGGTGATGTGGACCCCTGGTCTTAGAGGCAGGACTTCTGAAGTGCCTGCAGCTATGGAGAGCAGCCTCCCTGGAGGCGGGTGCAGGGGAGAGGAGAGTCAGCCGGTGCTACCCTTCCCCGTTCGCAGGGCTCTGGGCATCATGCTGCCTGCGGGTCGGATCCTAGGGATCACTGACACTTTCTGCCTGAGCCAGACCCTCCTCGCGCTTCTCAGGGGTGGTTCCTAGGTGTGCACCAGACAGCAGCCAGAGAAAGAAAAGAATGGACAGTCATAATCTGAGAAAAGCACCAGGCGTAGGGACCCATGCAAGGACTCGCCCACCCTAGTTACCATCCATCACCCACCACTGTCGCCTCTTACCAGAGGAAGCGGTTTCAGGGAGAAAGAAGGAAAGGCAGAGAAGACACAGGCTCCTCGGTGGACACAGGGCCCTGAGATGCCAACAGCACTGGCTAGTGATTCACACATCAGGATCTGCCAACCCATCACCTCTGCCAAGACACCCCTGCTCGTGCCCTCCCCAACCAGAAATGACGAAGGGACCCTCTTCCTGCTCCAGGAGCCCCTGGAGCAGAGAGTTGTGTTTTAAGGATTTAGGACAAAGGTCAGTGCTGATATCATCTATCTGTACCTTAGGCTCACTGACCGCCTTTAGCAGGCATTCATTCATTCCAGGTCTCTTCACTGAACGTCATTTTTGTCTTGGGCACTGTCCTGGGCACAGAGCATAGTGATGAGTAAAACAGACCAACCACTGGCCCCAAGAGCCTCTGACCCAGTGAGAGGAGCCTGGCAATGACCATGGGGTTGGAGCCCAGGGAGACCGCCTGGCATACCTCCACCAAGTGGCCCTACTGCCCACATGTGCCGCCTTTCTACCTCCTGCTTCCAGACCTCAAATCCCAGCCCCCTCCCTCTGCTTCCCATCACAAACGACAGAACATCACCTGGGACCCATGGCTCAGAGGAATTCTCCAGAAGGGAGCCACCCCTGCCAGGGATACCCTTCCAGGAGGGATGAGGGTGCCCTGCTCCCATCCAAGCCTCTGCTGCAGGAATGCTGGAGTGTTTTGGAATGGTCAGCCTGTTAGCTTTGTCAGGGCTGGGCTTTTTCATTTGTGTGTACCCACTTGTGTAATACTTGCTTCAATTCTTGCTTTGGATAGATTTCCCAGTATGTGACTGTGGATCTGATATCCAAATATTAAGCAACGTTGAGGACACACTCATCAGATAAAGACAGAATGTGAAATGCCCAGGAAATGCCTATCTTGGTAGATGGAGGAGAAAGGTTGTCAGAGGTTGAATTCCAAGGGTGGTCTTGGTGAGGGGCTTAGGTGACTGGACTCAGAGGAGGAACGTGTAGGGTGGTGCAAGGTGAAAGATGCTGTGAGCCCTGCCTGCCGCTCCCTGCATTCATCTTGCTGCAAATATTAGTTACCTGAGCTAGAGAAGTGAGTGTTTAAGTCTCTCTACTTTGTCCTCTATTTTTAGCAAGGTGGATTGTGATAGATTTAGAGGGGGAATAAAGGTTGCCCTTCACCACCAAGGTATGAGTTCTCTTAACAATTTTTCAAGGAAAGGATAACAATGAGGCATGTAAAAATAGTTATTTCCCAATTTGACCCAATTGCAAATGATCTAATTAGAGGAAAGCCAGAGTTTCTTGTTTTCAAAAGTGTTTGCTGAGGGTGTTTCCAGTTAGATAATGAATAGAATTAGAGAAGTATCATGAAAAGGAGGGGAGGGAATGACGAAAGTCAGGGGCTGAGTTGGAGGAAGACCAAACCCAGGAATGCCCCCTGCCCACCCCCCCAAAAAAACTTCTGGGGCCCAACAGGAGTCGGTTAATCATTCCTCAAGTAAACAGATGGTTAGCTGTGATGCTAATACTGCTGTCTATTTCACTGAAGATGAACATTTATGACATCAGTGTCTTCTATAACCTTTCCTCCATTATTTTACTGCTTGTGGATGTTTTCTCACTGACTTGGCCCTTCTTGAAAGGAGGATGATATATATGTTTGAAGTATGATTACCTTTTTCATTCCCAAGGTGAGAGCGCTGCTCTCAAGTTACAGTTAAGATAGGCATCCTGCCTTTCAACATCCTTCACCCTCCTCATATCACCTGGCCCATCCTCACTTGTCGTTCTTGGCTTCTGAGCTGACCTGGGAGAGTTTCTGGGGGGAATTCCAGGGGAATAAGAGCTTTGGCAAAGGCTCAGCGACAGCAGCAGCCCTGGGTGTGCAGGGAGAGCACATGGTTCAGGGTCAGCAGAGTAGGATGAAGACATTGCAGAAGCAGGGACAGGAGGTGAACTCAGCTGAGGAAACCAGGTTCCAGGGGTGGTGGGGCATAGGTCCAGTGTCAGAGATTATCTAGATCGGATGAATCTGAGTCTATGGTCTGGTGCACATGAGGGGCCTGGGAATGGATTATCTCTTCACTTGTACCTCCACGTGACTTTTGCCTGTTTCACTGGTGTGTAGAGCCCAAACACACACCTGGAGCAGCTCCTGGTGTGAGTGCCACCTGCCACATACTCCCTAGAGAAAGGGGCAGAAGGCTGGGGACTCCATCAGGGTTGCATAACTCCAGTTTGAATGGTGGGTGGTCAGAGACAGTGTCAAGAAACAATAGTCAGGAAGGTCTGCCAGAATCCAAGTGAGAGGTGATGGGAGATGGAGAGCAAGTAGGCCAATCAGAGAATATTGAAGAAGTTAGACTGGTCCCAGTTGACAGCAGGTTAGAATTGGGAAAGCTCCACCTGTGAGTTTGGGCTTCCCATGTAGCTCAATCAGTAAAGCTGCTGCCTGCAATGCAGGAGATCTGAGTTCAGTTCCTGGGTTGGGAAGTTCCCCTGGGGAAGAAAATGGCAGTCTACTCCAGTGTTCTTGCCTGGAGAATTCCATGGACAGCGAAGCCTGGTGGACTACAGTTCATGGAATTGCAAGAGTTGGACACAACTTAGCGCTATCTTTCTTTTCTTTTCTTTCTTTTCATCTCTGAGTTTGGGTCTGGAGACAGGGTACATGAGCAGCTGTGTAAGGCTGGAACCCAGGATGTTGGCTGAGGGTCCAGAGGAAGGGCTCCTTGCCGTGGTGTAAACACTCAGGACAACCTCCAACTGTGAGTAGTCTACAGAGGGGCCTGAGCTGCTGCTCCTTGTTGGGCAAGATGGCAGCCCCGTGCACTTCCAGTATCCCTGGAAAACCCTTCCCAAAATGATCCACGTTGAGCCTTGGGAAGAAAACAGCATGACCCACAGCTGCATTGTCCTTCATGCTGGAAGACCGTACACCAGCTGCCCCTCTGTGCAGAGTGTCCATTTCCTGGGGCCCTAGGGAAATTTTGCCAAGGTGAGCATTATGGTTACTGGGGACCTGAATATACTCTGCTCAGCTGCACACACATCTCATCTTCCTTTAGAGAGTATGCATCTTGCTAATGTGGAGCTTTTAAATGAAGACCTTATTACTCCAAGTAAAAATAGCAGCTGCGCTAGGGCAGTGGGATTTCACACCATTCTCATATCTTTAAAATTCCTTTAATACTGCTTCTTCATCACTTTCTTGATGATCACTTTTGAAATGTACAATAGAAAAGGAAGGTGTTATGGCTATGCAGGTCTTCTGCCAAGCGCAGCAGAACAAAGGGCCAGAGGAAGACAGCTGTTTTGATGGGCAGTTTGGGTGAAATATGGCATTGAACCTCCCTGAGGTTCCATTCAGGCTTATCTGGGTCTCTGCCAAATTCTAACCTTGGGATAGGAGAAGCGGGGGGCTGCTGTCTCCAGCAGTCTAATTTTACGTTAGCAGGAAGCTGCAGCTCTTTGTCTTTAGTCTGTCCCCGGAGTTCAGTGAAGACTTGATACTTTTCGGCACTACAGTTCCCCTTCTACCCTCCACCACCTATTTTTTCACCACCCGAAAAACACTTCAACGTATTACACAAGACTTCTTAGTAGATTCCTTCCTTTACCCCACCTCCTTCACCTCCCTTACTACTGTTCCCTCTTTTGTACTTTACTCAGTCCTTTTGGTCCGGCGTACAACGTTTTCAGATGTTCCAGGTAAATCTTTTTTTCTTTAGTTATTCTTGACATAAAGGTTATGAACCAGCCTGAGGATAAGGCAAGTGAAGCAAAAAGAAATATAAGACAAAGGAGATGTATGACTGTTAATTTGATGTATTGACTCATCTGGGCTGCAGGGGCCCAGACACTGAGTCAGACATGATTCTGAATAGTCTGGGAAGGGGTTTCTGGATGAGACAAACACTGGAATCAGTAGACTCAGTAAAGCCGATTGCTTTCCCCAGTGTGGTGGGCTGCACCCAATCAGTTGAAGGTCTGAATAGCTCTAAAGTCTGCCCTCCTTCCGGGAAAGGGAAACTCCTCTTGCCTGGCTGCCATTGAACAGGGACAGTAACTTTTTCCTGTCTTCAGGCTTGAATTGGGACCACTGGCTGTCCTGGGTCCCCAGCTTGCTGATGACTGGTTTTGGGATGTCAGCCTCCACAAATGCGTAAGCCTATCCCTCATAATAAGTTATATGTGTGTGTATATATACACCCCACTCCAGTACTCCTGCCTGGAAAATCCCATGGACAGAGGTGCCTGGTGGGCTGCAGTCCATGGGGTTGCTAAGAGTCGGACATGACTGAGCAACTTCACTTTCACTTTTCACTTTCATGCATTGGAGAAGGAAATGGCAACCCACTCCAGTGTTCTCGCCTGGAGAATCCCAGGAATGGTGGAGCCTGAGGGGCTGCCGTCTATAGGGTCGCACAGAATCGGATACGACTGAAGCGACTGAAGCGAAGTAAACTTCCCAAGTGGCACTAGTGGTAAAGAACCCACTTGACAATGCAGGAGAAAGTGCTTCTGGGTGGGTGACAATAGAGACGCAGGTTCCATCCCTAGGTAAGGAAGATCCCCTGGAGGATGGCATGGCAACCCACTCCAGTATTCTTGCCTGGCAAATCCCATGGACAGAGGAGCCTGGTGGGCTACAGTCCATAGGGTCACACGGTCAGATATGACTGATGTCACTTAGCACAGCATACCACGTATATGTATATATATATACACATATATATGGTATTATCTGGAGACCCCTGACCATTACAGGAGGGTGGGAAATGAGCAGTCACAGTTATAACATTTTTGTACTTATAGGTTCAAGGAAAAGCCACAGAACAGAAACCAGAACTTTGTTCTTGGTAGGGAGAAAAACATATAATTTTAACGTTTATGATTAGGAAAAGAAAAAAAAAACTGACTTAGAATATCAAGCCTGCAGATGACAAAATTGAAGTACATAAAATATTTATCCATTTGTCTTTTTGTCTTTGCGGTGGCCAGCCATGCGCACAGGGTAGCCATGTGCACAGGGTAGCCATGCTTTTAAGTTTCTGGGCATCATTCTACACCCTCTCCCTTCTTTGCAATGAGCTTGAGCAATTTGGTAAATGGGAGTTGAATGCGGAGTTCATTTTTCACGTTCCATTAACGTTTCATTTCTAATACTTTTTTCAGGATAAATTTAAAAACAGAGTGGGAGTTAGGTCTCAATCATTATTCCCTATTAAGAGGGAGATGAAAGTGCTTCTCAGTGGGTCATCAGGAAGTACCCTGTGGAGGAGCCCAAGCTTGTGGGACAGGGTCCTGCTTTGTGGCTTCCCTCCTCCCCAACTCACCCTTCTCAGAAAGGTGTCCCCACTGCTCACAAGTGACCCCTGCAGACTCCACTCTCAGCACCACTGAGAAACAGCCCAGGGTGGACTTTGGGATGTCCATGCTGGAACTGTAGTCTCTGAACAACCTGAGCTCCAGCACAGATGCACATGCCTAATGCACATACACGTTACAGCTGCAGAGCACACAGAAGCAAAGACAGCATACTCCTAGGGACACATCTACAAGGACACATCCGACTGCCCATGGTGGCTGTGCATAGAGAAGGGGAGGCAGTTGGAGCAGGTTGGAGGGCCACCCTCGATGTGTCTCTCTGTTGAGAGGCTGTCTGTGAATGGTAGTAGTCAGACCGTATTTAAAAGAAGAACTCTGACCCATGACCTACAGCAACCAGCCTAGGAAACCAGTCCTTGTGCACAGGGATTAGCCCAGGAAGCCACCAAGAGTCAGACTCGTAGGAAGTTGGATTATTATCTCTGGTAACAATACACGAGGGCAAACAGTAACTTCTATAACAAATGTCACCAAATGGCCAGCATTTGATGAATAACTAACGGTTTAATTTCTGACTCTGCTCCCAACTCAAGACCAGCCAGAGAAAACCAGGTGTCCCCCAACCAGTCCTGTGGGGCATCCCCATTCTGGTTAGCGCCTCTATCTCCTCCAGGCCCTTGGCCCCCATCAGAACACACCTGGACCTCCCTTTTCCAACATGGAAAAGCTCCCCCACTCCTGTCTGTTTGAGAGTGTCTCAGGCAAATTCAGGACAGGGTGTCGGACAACCTTGCCACATTGAGCTCTGAATAAATTGCCTTTGCTTGCTCTCATGTCAGGGGTGGGGTGTCTTCCTTTATTTTCACATTATGCTTGTTTTACTGCAACACAGAAGCATCTTTGAATCTGTTTTTAGTAGCGAAAACAGCAAAACTCTTGAGGGGTTAACACAAATTCCTTCAGTGACATAAGCTGGGTGCCATCTCCTCCTTGGACTCAGCTAGAGGGGAGAAATAAGGGTCCTGAGCTCCCAGCCCAGCTGGGAGGTGGGTAAGAATGATGAAGGGTGAGAAGTGTGTTTAGGGGTTCCGTGGGATGGGCTACCCATGGAAGCCTAGAGTGGGATGCCAGCCCAGACGTAGGATGGGAACTGCTAGTTCATAATGGCCAATGTTTTCAGAGGTTTACTTTATCCCAGGCTGTGTTCGCAAGTTAACTCGTGTAATCATCATTAAATTTAATCGTCCTTGTCGGAAAGGCACTATAATTATTCCCATTGTCCAGCAGTGGGGGTGGAGGTCCAGCATGCTTGGCTCAGCTCAGCTCTGTCTCTGCTCCCAACTCAAGACCAGCCAGAGAAAACCAGGTGTCCCCCAACCAATCCTGTGGGGCATCCCCATTCTGGTTAGCGCCTCTATCTCCTCCAGGCCCTTGGCCCCCATCAGAACACACCTGGACCTCCCTTTTCCAACATGGAAAAGCTCCCCCACTCCTGTCTGTTTGAGAGTGTCTCAGGCAAATTCAGGACAGGGTGTCGGACAACCTTGCCACATTGAGCTCTGAATAAATTGCCTTTGCTTGCTCTCATGTCAGGGGTGGGGTGTCTTCCTTTATTTTCACATTATGCTTGTTTTACTGCAACACAGAAGCATCTTTGAATCTGTTTTTAGTAGCGAAAACAGCAAAACTCTTGAGGGGTTAACACAAATTCCTTCAGTGACATAAGCTGGGTGCCATCTCCTCCTTGGACTCAGCTAGAGGGGAGAAATAAGGGTCCTGAGCTCCCAGCCCAGCTGGGAGGTGGGTAAGAATGATGAAGGGTGAGAAGTGTGTTTAGGGGTTCCGTGGGATGGGCTACCCATGGAAGCCTAGAGTGGGATGCCAGCCCAGACGTAGGGTGGGAACTGCTAGTTCATAATGGCCAATGTTTTCAGAGGTTTACTTTATCCCAGGCTGTGTTCGCAAGTTAACTCGTGTAATCATCATTAAATTTAATCGTCCTTGTCGGAAAGGCACTATAATTATTCCCATTGTCCAGCAGTGGGGGTGGAGGTCCAGCATGCTTGGCTCAGCTCAGCTCTGCGCCTGTGCTCTCTGCCTCCCACATCTCCCCAGGGATCCTGGAGGGAGAGGGGACTTGAGGAGGCCAGGAGTGGCTGTGGAGGGTGGAGAGGGGCTCCTGAGGAACTGGGATGGGGGAAAGTGCAGCCAGGGACTAGAGGAAGAAGAGGGAAGCTGGGTGAGGGAGTGGAGGCCAGAGATGTGGTAGATGTGGAGGATTTTAAGGAGATGCTGTGGGAGCCTCGCTTAGAGGACGAGAGCATGTGTGTGATGGAGAAAGCCAGAGGTGGAGGCAGGGAGGTGGCAGGAAGCAGGCAGGTTCAAGGTATGTAACGGAGGTTCATTCAGCAGGACTTGGGGGTCATCCGAAAGAAGAGGCATTGGGGCTCACTTCTGGGTCTCTGATGAGCAGGACTTTGTGGGTCATGGAGACATTTTACCAAGATGGGGTTTTCAGGAGGGTAGAGAATTCTGAGACAGGTGATGTTTGAGATGCTGTGAACTCTCCTAATGGGGGTGGCAAGTGAATATGACATAGATGCACCAGGGCCACAGATGAGGGGTCAGGGTAGAGATGGGGATGCAAGAGCCGCAGCCTAAGACTGATCCAATCCAGGCTGGAGTTGTGTGAGGGGAGAGTAGTGCTATGCTGTACCAGAGCCCCCAGTCGCCCATGGCCCTTTACATGGAAAATATTTACAACTGCATGATGTGCTCAGGCCCTGGGTCGCACTAGCTGTATTTCTAATGCTCAGAGTAATGTTGTCTGGAATGTTTCCATCATCACTGAGCATTCCACTAGGCAGCACTGGGGGGACAGAGGACAGAGAAGAAGGGAGTCAAGGGACAGCATCCATGGAACATCCACTTAGGGGTGGTGCTATGGGGACTGTGTCCCCTGAGAATTCTTATGTTGAAGCTATAACCTCCACAGAGGTCGTATTTGGAGATGGAACCTCTAAGAAAGTAATTAGGGTTAAATAAGGTCACAAGGTGGGGCCCTGATCCCAGAGGATTAGTGTCCTTATAAGTAGAGACCTCAGAGAGTGCTCTCTCTCCTATGCAGGCACCAAAGAAAGGCCATGTGAGGGTAAGGCAAGGTCACCACCTGCAAACCAGAGTCCTTGCCAGGAATTAAACCAGGAAGAGAGGCCTCCCCAAGAACTAAATTAGATCCTCACCAGGAACTAAGCCATGGAGACCTCTCAGTAGGAACTGAATCAGAGTCCTCACCAGGAAACTTGATCCTAGACTTCTGGCCTCCAGAACTGTGATGAACAACTTTTTGTTGTTTAAACAACCCAGCCCATGGTGCTTTTTCATGTAGCCTTAACTGACTAACCCAGGTTGTAAGAAACTCACCGATGAGGTGTGGTGGAAGGAAGGAGAATGTGGGCCTCTGGAAGCTGAGCGAACTAGGAGTTTAAGAAGGCAGGAGTGGGAAAGTGTGCTGAAAGTAAAATAGGATTATAAAGTGTTCACTGAAATTATCAGCAGCCTGGTGACCTTGGCCAGCTCAAGATCAGCAGAATGATGAGGATGGAATCCAGACCACAGGGGCTGGAGTGGACAGTGACAGGTGATAAAGTGTGTGAGCCCTCTCACGAAGCCTGTTCTTCACAAGTCAGAAAACTAAGCTTCATAAGGTGAAGCAACTTGCCCAAAGCCATAGCCGCAAAACAGCAGGGTGAGGGTTGAACCAGCCTTGCCTGACACCCTGGAATGGGCTTCAGTCACAATACCAGAGAACATCCCACCAACAGAGCTCCCAACAAGCCAGCCACGGTACCCAAATGCTGTGTTCTTGGCTGTTCAAAGTTGTCTGGGATGGAACCACTGAACATCAGAACCAACTCTGTGTCCACAGGGCCTGGGCTGGAAAGGGGCATCCATCCAGAGACAGTAAGCCAATGGAGCAAATCTGCAGGCAAGAAATGGTTCAGAGCTTTTGGAGGATATCTTAAAGGAAGCTGAGGAATCAGTAAGGCAGGGAACTGCTTACAAGGGGATTGTGTACATCACTGCTAAGTTGCTTCAGTTGTGTCTGACTCTTTGTGACTCTATGGACTGTAGCCTGCCAGGCTCCTCTGTCCAGGGGATTCTCCAGGCAAGAATACTGAAGTGGTCTCCATGCCCTCCTCCCGGGGATCTTCCTGACCCAGGGATTTAACCCATGCCTCTTGTCTCCAGCCTTGGCAGGCAAATTCTTTACCACTAGTGCCATCTGGGAAGCCCACAAGGGGATTGGGATCCAGCAATTTTCATGAGGGGAAGAAGGAAGGGAGATAAAACCTCTGTGCAGGGCCAGCCTGGTGGGCAGACATGACTTCCTTTTCCTTGTAGCCCCCAGGGATTGTGGCCTAAATGAGTCGGAGCTCCCTGTGTGGCTGAAGCAGGCACATTTTCCACTCCTTAAGGCACAACTATCTGTTCAGCTGGCTCTGGGCCGAGGTGCCAGCCCGCTGTGAGCCATTCACCAATTTCAGTCTTCTTAGTGGAATGTAGGCTTCCCAAGTGGCTCGGTGGGAAAGAATCTGCATGCAATGCAGGAGACTCAGGTTTGATCCCTGAGTTGGGAAGATATCCCGGAGAAGGGGATGGCAACCCAGTCCAGTCTTCTTGCCTGTAGAATCCCATGGACAGAGGAGCCTAGCAAACTATAGTCCATGGGCTGCAAACAGTCAGACATTACTGAAGTGACTTAACACAGTGGGATTCACAGTCTGCTTCATGTCACATCCTCTGAGCCCATGAAAATGCTTATCTTCTCCATACAAGGTCTACAAGTCACCAGGAGACGTGTCCTATCTTTGAGGAGTGCCAGCAGAGTGTGATTCCTTTTCTGCCCACCCCCCACACCGGAAGAGCCCACTCTTATGGCACAGCTTTCCTTACATCCTCCAGCAGTTGTGATCCTGAGCTGCTCAGGGGCCTTGTCCCAGTGAGGGAGAGGTGAGTAAGAAGTGCCTTGGCTGTGGCTGGTCTTTGTTCCTCTTTGATCATAGTTATGATCATAGTTGTAACCACAGCTTAGGGGCTTCCATGTACACTCTCCACTCTCTCTGTAAGGCCAACATCATTACTCCCCTTTACAGATTAGGAAATGGAGGCTCAGAGAATTCAGGATGACCCTGGATTCACTTCTGTTCTTCCTGGTGAGATGATCCCTTTGCCCATGAGGAATCAAAGTTAAGTCCTTCCGATAGTCATGTACAGATGTGAGAAGTGGACCATAAAGAAAGCTGAATGCTGAACGATTTATGCTTTCAAATTGTGGTGCTGGAGAAGACTTGAGAGTCCCTTGGACAGCAAGGAGATCAAACTAGTCCATCCTAAATGAAATCAATCCTAAATATTCATTGGAAGGACTGATGCTTAAGCTGAAGCCCCAATACTTTGGCCACGTAATGCAAAGAGTCTGCTCATTGGAAAAGACCCAGATGCTGAGAGAGATTGAGGACAGGAGGAGAAGAGGGTGATGGAAGATGACATGGCTGGATGGCATCATCAACTCAGTGGTCATGAGTCTGATCAAACTCTGAGTGATAGTGAAGGACAGGGAAGCCTGGTGTCTTGCAATCCGTGGGATCACAAAGAGTCAGCCATGACTGAGTGACTGAACAAAATGCAGAGAACATCCCTAACCTGGGGCTGGTCGTCAACTGCTCTGGACTCCTGGTTCCCTCTTTGGAAGAGGAAGGGTCAGTGAGGAATGGTAGTAAGGTATAAAGACACAGGGCTCCCATCTGAGTGGCCATGGGAGGTTTGGACATCTGTGTTGAGTCACGAATCTCACCTTTTCCTCATCTGCATGATGGGGCAGCAGAGGGGCTCCAGTGAATTTCCAAGTGGTGGGAGGGCCAATGAAGACATATGAGAAAGCACTTGAAAACCATGGGGAGCCAAGGACCATTCTTGTCATCCCATGAAGGTCAAAGGCATCTATCCCCATCCCTGGGATCCCCTGCCTACCTCTGGACAGAGCTCACCCTGGATGTAGGTGAGAGACCACCAGCACCTGCTTTGTGCTGCTACGACATGTCAGTGCATGGGGCCAATCTCCCTGCCCATGTAGCCAGGTGGAACTCTGATCTCTCATACTTCAAGTCCATGTCTCAAAGTCTCCAAGCCACGTCCACCCCCAGTTCGGTCCATTTCTTCCAGTTACACATGCACAGAGTCCACTGACCACACACACAGAGTCCACTGAGCCATCAATGAGTCTCTGTCTTGGAAAGGCATCTGTTTCCTGGGAGCAAAAAAATCATTTAATGGCTCTAATCTCTGGTCTGCTGCTTTCATTATTTAAGCCAAAATGAAATGTGACCCAGAGTGAGAAGAAAGACCAAGTGTGCAGCTGAGAGCCGTAATAAGGCGTTCGCAGCTCAGCCAGGAGCCGCCACGTCCCTTCCCACAGAAGGATCAGGAGTCCCCCCCAGGTGGGAAGGAGACATAAATGACTATTGCCAAAGCCAGCCAGTGGGAAATCTAACAATAATAGTACATTTTGAAGAGAACAAATCAACCCCCACATTATTCCGATTACAACAGTCCAGAGCTGGAGGCCTGGCCACTGCAGCCTGCCAGCTAATTATCACACCATTTTTCAGTCCCAGCCCTGGAGGACTTTTTAATCAGCCTCTAAGAAGAAACCCAGGATGCCTCTCCATTAAGCAAAGAGGGCTAGGCAGAGAGTTGCTGGGGGGCGGGGGTGGGGAGACGTTTCTGTAAAGGGAGGGCATATTTGGGGGGCCCAAGGAGATTGACCCTGAGGCAGCATGCTTGGACTTCTGCTGTTGTGTCCATGCACCTCTCCAGAAGGTGATGTGGGCACTAGAGATGGAGTGGGGGGTGGGTCACTGCCCGAGCACAGGTGCAACATTTGGATCCAAGGAAAAGAAAGGCAAAGCCAGGAGTCGGGAGCAGCAGGAGGGTAGGGAGGCTCCAGGCTCTCATGAGGCTGCTGAAAGCTGACCCCAACCTACCTTTGCCACCACACTCTGCTGCTGGCTTGTCATTGGAACTGGCTTCAGGATCCTTTGCTTTCCTAATCTCCTCCTTATCTCTCTCATTCTACCTGCCTGGCCTGCTCCTTCCTCCTCTCCTATCTCAGAGAAGCCATCTTTTAGAGCCCAGCTCAATTTCTACCTTCTTCTTCTGCTGCTGCTGCTAAGTCGCTTCAGTCGTGTCCGACTCTGTGCGACCCCAAAGATGGCAGCCCACCAGGCTCCCCTGTCCCTGGGATTCTCCCAACAAGACACTGAGTGGGTTGTCATTTCCTTCTCCAATGCATGAAAGTGAAAAGTGAAAGTGAAGTCGCTCAGTCGTGTCTGACTCTTTACGACCCCATGGACTGCAGCCTACCAGGCTCCGCCATCCGTGGGATTTTTCTACCTTCTAGGGCTAATAATTATGATAATGTTGATGATGATGGTGGCAGTGATATTAATGGTGATGATGCTGAGGATGGTGAAGATGCTGATGGTGGTGATGGTGGTGATGATGGAGGTGGTAGTGATGAAGATGGTAACGGTAGTGCTATATAACTAATACTATTCTCTCCAGGCATTTGTGTGTTAACTCATTTAATCCTCAGAACAACCCTGTGATGTAACAGCCAGTATCACTTTTATTTTCCACATCAGGAAACCATAGTGGTTAGTGTTCATATCGCCTGACTCCCTACTGTAGTGATCTACCATCTAATGTACATCTTCTCAGGTGAGCAGCTAGAAGCATTACTCATACCTTCTGAGGTCGTTAACTTCCCATTTATTTCTGCCTGTTCCCCCACCTGGATCTCTGTGTCTGTCCAGTCCTGCATCTGCCTCCTAGGCTAAGCAGGTGCTTTCCTGCATAAAGTGGTCACCAGGAATCAGGGAGAGGATGGCAGCTTTAGGAAGTACTTGACAGCCAACTGGGCATGCAGCTTGGGCTACCCTGCCCGGAGTCTGAAGATGGCAGGAGTGGGGCTTGAGTGGGGAGGGGGCCTAGGTACAGGGGCTGCTCCCAGGGCACAGCGTGGCGCCAGCGGCTCCAAACCTTCACCCCAGGAGCAAGGTCTCCCTTCCTTCCTGGGAGCCAGAGCCCCCCTGACTGCCAGCTCTTCCAGACAAATGAACGCTGTTTGTATTTATCTTCCTGCATCGAGTCCCAGGAAAGCTATTGTGAAAATGCGTCAGTGTCTCATCTCCTGGGGACACAGGAACTTCAGACAGCGAGAGAGACAGAAAGGAACCATTTATTTTCTCTTCCTAAATGCCATGGGCAGCTCTTTATGCCCAGGCTGACAGGATGTGTCTAGTTAAGCATCATAATGCTGGGGGAAATCAGGGATGCTGTCTGGGGAGAGGCTGGGAGGGGCTGTGCGTCCCCTGGGATGCAGTTACAGCTTCCTGTGATAGCAGGTAGAGATCGCCTGAAACCAGAGGCCTGAAATGAAGCTCTTATTTATTCACACACACTAAGAGGGCCTTTATTATACATCAGACATGGTCCTAACAGTTTATAACATTAACTTGTTTAATCTTCATACAACCCTGTGAGGAGGACGCTAATACCACCAGCTCGTTACATAAGAAAGTGGCTCAGAGACGTGGCTCCCCCCATCTCCCGCGAAGTTACCAAGGGCCAGAACTGGTTCTGCCTTGATGTGTGGGCAGTTGGGCCGTGGAATCCAGCTATCACCCACTACTCCAGGTGCCTAGAGTATATTTCAATTATCTTAGATACTGTTTAAACTCATTCTTTTAAATCCAGGCCTCTAGGAGGGACAATGCAGTGAAACACAAAGAAAGGCCTAGAGAAAATGAGCCATCTGGTGAGGGTCGATGCCACAGACGCCCTTCAGCCTGGCTCCTCTGAGCTCAAGGACAGCAGGGCCCACTGGCTTGCTCTGCAGAAGCTGAGGCTGGACCATGAGATGGGAAGAGGGGAGGAGCCTGAGTCTTTTTGGGAATGAAGTCCTGGGACTCAGGGGTTTACTCAGGCAAGACAGGCCAGGGGGGGCCAGGTCTGCTTCTGACCCACCTCAGGGCCTCCTGGCTCTTCTGGGAGGTACCTGGTGTCTGGTGTGGGACCACACTGTCGCCACACTCGACACACTGGGACTCCTCAGACCCAACTCCGGGTGTTCGAAGGAAGACCGAAATGGAAGTTAATTAGATTTAAAGGGTAAACCCGGGTACACGTCCTCTCTTGGTACAAAGAGACTCGACACGCCGTGTGGGAGGGAGAGAGGAAAGTAGGAGGTGGGACTGGGACCCTCTTGAAGGACCTGGGGGTGGAGACATCCTTCTCCCCGAGGTCTGGGTGGCATCCGACCATATACGGACCCTTGTAACTGAGGTGGAGACGTCTCCGAGGTCTCGGGTGTTCTACTCAACCCCGACCGCGGGTGGGCAAAGACAAGATGGGAGCTCAGGGTGGGTGACCAGAGCTGGCCAGGCAGCAGGACAGGAGGGGCCCATCTGGGAGGGTCCCTCAGCCAGGGTCTGGGACTAGGAGACTTGGAGGCAGGACTTGCGGGATGAAGCATGTCTACCCAGGGAGATGGTATTCATCCTGAGAAGCAGGTGTAGGAGGAGCAGGGGAAGGAGAGAAGAGTGATGGTGATTCAGGGGAAGGAGCCTGGGGAGCGGCAGGAAGAGGCCGCTTCAGGGTGAGCTGGGGCCTCTGTCATTCTTGGGCAATGTCATGCATTGAGTTGACAGGCTAGGGCGTCCAGATATTTGCCTGAATGTTATTCTGCGTGCATCTGAAAGGGTGTTTGCAGGTGAGGTTAGTGTTTAAATGAGTGGGCTAATGGAGCAGTCGGCCCTTGCAGGGTGAGGGGACCTCCGCCCAACCTGCTGTGGATCTGAACAGAATCAAAAGGCAGGAGGAGGAAGAGCTCTCCCCTCCTGCCTGACTGCGGGCCTGGGACACCAGTCTCCTGCCCTGAGCCTCACTGTTCTCTGGCCTTTGGATGCAGATGTGCCACCTCTAGTTTTCCTGGGACTCCAGCCTGTGGACTGCAGGTCCTGGCTGCTTTGTCAGCTTTCATGACCACCTGGTCAACTGCTTGTGATAAATTTCATTCCATCTCTCTCTTTCCGTATATACATATACAATGCTGTCTGTATTGCATTTCTCTGGGGAACCCTGGCTAATACAGTGGATGCAGCAGGTGACAGGTGTATCCCTAAGATTCATGTCTAGCTGGAGCCTCAGTCCTGGGACCTCATTTGCAGAGGAGATTAAGGTAAGGATGAGATGAGGTCATACTGGCTTAGGATGGTTCAGGTCCCATGGGAGCTTCCCTGAGCTTCCTCTGTCTCAGCTAAGAGACAGAGAAGGACACACATGTGTGGAGGACAGCGACATGTGTAGATGGAGACAGCGGTCAGGGTGACGCGTCTACAATTCAGGGGGGCACCGAGACCCTGAGAGATGCCTGGACAGACCTTCCCTCCAATCCCCCATTGACACCTTCATTTGGGGCTTCTTGTTTCCTGGATTGTGGAGAAGACAGTTCTACTATTTTAAGCGTGCAGTTTATGGGAATCTGTTTCTGCAGCCCAGGGAAGCTAAGCAGTGGGTCGAGGGCACCCAACCTTGACTTGGAGCTCGGGTGGGAAGCGCCTCTGGGGACAGTGTCCGAGGCCTTGCTGTCCCTTGGGTGCAAAGGTTGTTGATGCAGTGTCCTTCCCCTGAACCGCCCCCGAATCCTAACCCAACGGCTTCTGGAAGCTCTCCTTCCATACGTGAGGCTCTGTGACACCATCCTCTTGTGGTTTATCTGGACGGTGAAGGGCAAGTGCTGTGGACGCCTCCACAGTTGCTCTGGCCCACAGACTGAGCAGGACAAGGAAACCCGTCAGAGGGTGGCTTTATTCCCCAAACACTTTATAAAGCTGGGAACATGAAGAGGCCGGGGAGGACCAGGAGGGACATGACCCCATCCAAGACGCTTGTTTGCAAGGAAGGCCTGGCTGTAATCCAAAACGCTCTTTGACAAAGACACACGTTTTTTCTATTGGTGAGCTCTCCGTCGCAGAGGCCTGTCTTTAATAACATAACCCTCCAACAGAAGAAAGGTGAGGCTTGGACAGCTCGTCTGCCGGGAGCAGTCTAATCCTGATAAATGGACCAGCATCCTTCCCGCTGTGAGAAGTCCTAGCGTTAGATTAAACAAATCAATCCTGTTTGTTACCTCCTCGGATCCACCAGCTAGCACCTGGCCGGCCTCTGGGGGTCTGTCTCCAATGGCCCTACGTGGGAAGTGACAGGGTTCAGCCCCAGCGCCATGGTGGTTGCCCTGCCGCGTGCTGGCCCCAGGAAGCAGCTGGAGGGAGCCGGATGCTGTCCTCAGCAGAGGCCTGCCTGGCCCTCAAACTGGGAGGTGATCATAGCTCCCCAGCATCCTGTGAGAAGCCGGCAGAGAAAGACATGTTTCTGTAGCTGACGCTGTTCATGTTGCATTTGCGGGGGGAGGGGGTACCCCACCTCCAAGCTGCCCCCTGCTTTGGAGAATTGATCCCTGTGGATGGAGCCACCTTACCTGTGGCAGGTCACACCCACCCCCACTGCCCTCAGTCTGGAGGTGGGGCAAGCCTCCCTTGCCTCAGGGTGGGACCAGCACAACCCAGTCCTAGGGCTCCTGTGGGGTCAGGGTGGTGCCCCTCCAGCCCCTCATCCTCAGCCCCTCCCCTGCCCTGTCCAATCCCTTCGATCACGGCCCCACGCCCAGCCTGGACTCTGCTTCTGGCAAACCGACCAGAGGCCCTGACTGGGGTCACGGTGGCGCAGGGCCTCTGGAGCAGAGAAGGGACAGCAGGGCCCAGCAGTGGATGGTGGGATCCCAGAGCAGCAGAGGCCACGTGGCAGTGCTCATCTGCCAGCAGCGAGTTACCCGGTGGGCAGCAAGTGCAGAATGCTGGCAGGGCCCAACTCAGCCAGAACCCAGGGCAGTGACCTACGGATCGTGGTGCTCCAGGGCACGATGGTGGGCAGCCAGTGAGGAGAACGTTCATGTGTATAATCACACAGGATCAAAGATGGGTGAGGAGAAGGCTGAGGTCAGCTACTTGACTGCACAGGAGCCCCTGGCACGGTTCCAGACCCAAACCAGTACTTGGATCAGAACATGGGTGCAGGTGAGGCCAGGTTCTGAGGAAGGAGGCTCCAAGTAGCTGTGTACTAAGGAGGGGCTCACCCGGTCCTCCCCCAGAGGAACTTGAGACCATTTACGGGGGTGACTGTCTCCTAATAAGGCAGCAGAGGAGGGATGCTGACACTGGGAATCTTCACGCTTCTTCTCCTTCTCTTTCTCCCTGAAAGGGGCAGAGCTGGCTGCGGGCACTCGAGACGGGGCTGCGGTTCATAGTCACGGACTCTCCCAAGTCTGCTCCTTCCTTCGTCTGTTGCTTGGCATTCACAGGGAGCAGTGGTCCTGGAGAAGTGCACACCCCACCCACTGTTAGCAGCGCACAGACCCACGAGCAAGAGTTGGCAGGTACACCGGAGGCTGTGATGATAACGCACGCTCCCACGGTGGAGATGCTGGAGCTGGCCACATCAGGGAGGGCTTGTGGGGCTGGGGGTGGGGTGGTGAAGACTGGAGTCTTCCGGGACGTCCCCTCCAAACTCTGAGCACGTGAGAGTCCCTGAGCTCCCCTCACTCAGGAAGATGCACAAGTCTTGGCTGGCTCCTGGGAGTTTGGAAGCTACATTTTTCTTCATTAAAAAGCCTGCTCTCATCTGTTCACAGGCATGTAGAAGCTGCTGGGTTTGAGTTGAGCTCAGGGCCAGAAAGGACTTTCCAGTCTGCATCACAGGCTGATGTCAATGTTGAATTTTTCCTCAACCCAGGATTTGGTATACTGACTGACGAAGACCCACACCGACTCTTTCATGCTCTTGGCAAATGGCTTACTGCTATGACCCTTCCCCACATGACTAGAGGGACTTCCTTCTGTTTACTGAAAGTGAAACCAGGCACAGACGTCTCCTCCTAAATTCCCATCCTTGGTCCTACCAACGATCAGCTGAACTTGTTTTGTCCCCACTGATTGATAGGAACACAGAGCTTGTGAATGGAGCTTAATTAAGCTTCTCTTCTTACCATGACCCCTGGACCCAGGTCTATATCTGGCCTGATGGAGCGACAGCCCCTCCTGACCTGAGGGTAGGGGGAGAGTCTCTGGTCTGTGGTCCCATCACATGACCTCCAACCTTTAGCCCTTTATCCCATGTCTCCTGCCTCCCATCCCTTCCAGGGATTGTAATAGTTCCCTCCTCCAATTACAGGAGGGCCCTCCTCACCACTGCAATAGTGACCCTGCCCCACACCTCTTGTAATGGTCCTTTAGAATCAAGTCTTTACTGAAGTTTGGACTGTTTTTGACACCAGTTTAGAAGTGCACACCCCACCCACTGTTAGCAGCGCACAGACCCACGAGCAAGAGTTGGCAGGTACACCGGAGGCTGTGATGACAACGCACGCTCCCACGGTGGAGATGCTGGAGCTGGCCACATCAGGGAGGGCTTGTGGGGCTGGGGGTGGGGTGGTGAAGACTGGAGTCTTCCGGGACGTCCCCTCCAAACTCTGAGCACGTGAGAGTCCCTGAGCTCCCCTCACTCAGGAAGATGCACAAGTCTTGGCTGGCTCCTGGGAGTTTGGAAGCTACATTTTTCTTCATTAAAAAGCCTGCTCTCATCTGTTCACAGGCATGTAGAAGCTGCTGGGTTTGAGTTGAGCTCAGGGCCAGAAAGGACTTTCCAGTCTGCATCACAGGCTGATGTCAATGTTGAATTTTTCCTCAACCCAGGATTTGGTAAACTGACTGACGAAGACCCACACCGACTCTTTCATGCTCTTGGCAAATGGCTTACTGCTATGACCCTTCCCCACATGACTAGAGGGACTTCCTTCTGTTTACTGAAAGTGAAACCAGGCACAGACGTCTCCTCCTAAATTCCCATCCTTGGTCCTACCAACGATCAGCTGAACTTGTTTTGTCCCCACTGATTGATAGGAACACAGAGCTTGTGAATGGAGCTTAATTAAGCTTCTCTTCTTACCATGACCCCTGGACCCAGGTCTATATCTGGCCTGATGGAGCGACAGCCCCTCCTGACCTGAGGGTAGGGGGAGAGTCTCTGGTCTGTGGTCCCATCACATGACCTCCAACCTTTAGCCCTTTATCCCATGTCTCCTGCCTCCCATCCCTTCCAGGGATTGTAATAGTTCCCTCCTCCAATTACAGGAGGGCCCTCCTCACCACTGCAATAGTGACCCTGCCCCACACCTCTTGTAATGGTCCTTTAGAATCAAGTCTTTACTGAAGTTTGGACTGTTTTTGACACCAGTTAGGTATCCGGAGAGCACTGAGGGGTTCTAATAGCCCCTGCATCTCGGGTGGGGGACCCCTCTGCACTCAGCAGGCCCTGACCCACCTGTGGGGACCTACAGAGACAGTGATGGGGGTACCAAGGGGCTCTGGCCACCGTGGGAATCAGGTACCTGACTACTGCAGAAAATCTAAGTCCTGACCAAGGACACTGGAAGAAGCATTTTCCGTCTTGCTCAAGGCTGTCTTGAGGGGTCCCATCGTTAGGGGTTTTGTCGAAGTCTCTTTTAGGGGAATCTAGTTTTCAGGAGCATGGCACGCCCTCCCTCTTCATCCACTCATGGTGAGTCCCCTGATCTTAGTCCGCTAACTTCAGACAGAAAAGCCAGTCTGCTGGAGTTCGAGTGTGGTCTTGAGAAGACTTACTGCCCTGTCCCCCGGCTCTACCGCAGCATCCCTGCTGGGTGACGGAGGTGACCTCTGCAGGTGGAGAGCAGCCCTGGGAGATACTTGCTTGACCCTGGGGAGATGCGGGATGCGCAGAGGCTGCCCAACGTCTATGACGTCTAAGCGCATCTAACTTTGTCCCAGGGAGTGTCAGGATCCCTGGGGGATGGGCAGGAACTCTGCTATCTGAGGGCAGCTAGGAGACTTTGGTCACAGGACACTCACCTTGACCCTCTCATCTAGATGAGGAAAGTGAAGACGGCCTCGCCAGGTTCTCAAAGGTACCAGAGGACCAGAAGTGTTTCCCTCTTCCTTCCTTCTCATCCTCTGAGGCTCCAGGTAACAACTCTTCCAGGAAGCCTTCCTGGCCAGCTCAGCCCACTCTGGACAGTCCTCTACCGCCGACAATGGCCGCAAACAGCGGAGTGAGGGTAAGGAGGTGTGACTGGGCCCCTGGGCGCTGGCTCAGCCGTCTGGCCACCAAGGGCAGACACAGAGTATTCTTCATTTGACATCCCCCCATGGGCCCGGCCTGGTGCCATGTGGTTTTGCAATGAGTATTGATCAACTTGGCCTCCCCTGGTGTCTCTGGTGAAATTTGTAATGAGCATTGGTCAGTGTTCTCAAGAATTTTTGGGGTGCTTAGGTGAAGGCACTCAGACAGTGGGGCTCAGACCACTGCCTGTCTTCGATTGATAATCGAATCCCCCATCCACTTCCCATCCATGCCCACCGTATGGTCTTCTTTTGCAGGATCTCCACTCCAACCCAGCCTGTGACCATCAAAGAGGACTCTGGTTTTTTTATTATCATAATTTTCTGCAGATGGCCTGCACACTTCATACATGTTAACCGTGACTTATCACCAGCCCCAGCGACCCCACAGTCACGTAATGATAGGATAACTGTCATTACCCAGTGATGGTTTGATGGGCTGAGTGGTGGGAGCCGGTGATGCAGCATGGCCAGGGTCAGACGCCTAGCCCAGCCGCTGCCCTGAGAGGGCACAGGGCCTGGGGGCCTCTGTGCTGCCCGTGCCTGGGCTGGGGCCCCATTGAGAAAGGCCTGCTGAGGGTGCCCTCTGCTCTGAGGTGTGGAGCCAGGATGCAGGTGGTGGGCTGGCAATGCAAGGTCACTGCACTAATTTTCTGCAGCTGCTTAGTCAAATTACCCATAGCTGGTGGCGCTCAGCATCAGATGCTTATCATCTCACAGTTCTGGAGACCAGAGTCTAAAATAGAGGTGTGGGCAGGCTTGGTGTTCTCCAGGGATCCAAGGGTGCATCTGGTCCAAGTGTCGCTCCCAGCTTCCGGTGTTGCTGGCCATCCTTGGGGTTCCTTGGGCAGTAGGTCTAGTACCCTGACCTCTGCCTCTGTGGTTACCTGGCTACCTTCTCTGAGTCTGTCTGTGTCCCTCCTCCTCTTACATGCACATCAGTCATGAGATGTAGCATCCACCCTGATCTGGTGTCAGGACTTCCTGATAGCTCAGTTGGTAAAGAATCTGCCTGCAATGCAGGAGACCCCAGTTTGATCCCTAGCTGGGGAAGATCCTCTGGAGAAGGGATAGGCTACCCACTCCAGTATTCTTGGGTTTCCCTTGTGGCTCAGCTAGTAAAGAATCCACCTACAATGTGGGAGACCTAGGTTTGATCCCTGGATTGGGAAGATCCTCTGGAGAAGGGAAGGGCTACCTACTGCAGTATTCTGGCCTGGAGAATTCCATGGACTATACAGTCCATGGGTCGTAAAGAGTCGGACACGACTGAGTGACTTTTACTTTCTTTCTGATCTGGTATGACCTCATTTTAACTTCATTACATGTGCAAAGACCCAATTTCCAAATAAGGTCACAAACACAGGTTCTGTGTGGACATGAACTTTGGGGTCACTATCAACTCCAATGGAGTCACTGAGTCCAAATTTAGCCCTGACTCCTGAGCCTGCATCCCTGCTTCGCTCCTTCCTGTAGATGGAGGCCACCCAGTCATTCTCTGTCCACTGGCACCTGCAGAAGCCAGATGAATGGAATGGCCTCACCATGTCCCCAGGGTGGGCTGATCCTGGTTAAGGCAGGGGCCCCACTGAGAGTCCTCTCTGTGTGGTCTGGCTTCCTGGTCCTTCTGTGGAACCCTCTGGCTTTGGAAGAAGAAACACACAGTCTATTTCTGGCCAAGGGAGGCTGGAGACCCTCCTCAGTGGAGAATTGCTGGCAAGACACAGAGTTGAGTCCAAGAAGCCAGGTCTGACCATGAGGAGGAGAAATATACAGGCAGATAAGTGAGAAAGATGGTAAGACACTGCTGGAAGTAACAGAGTCCTTCAGGTAGGAAGCTAAATTGAAAAGTCTCTAGCTGGACTTGCCTGATGGTCCTGTGATTAGGAACCTCCTGCCAATGCAGGAGACAAGGGTTCAATCCCTGGTCCAGGAGGATTCCACATGCTGAAGGGAAACTAAGCCCATGCACCACAAATGCTGAGCCTGTGCTCTAGAGGCTGAGCCACAACTACTGCAGCCTGCCTGTCCTAGAGCCCGGGCTCTGCAACTAGAGGAGGCCCTGCTCGCCTTGACTAGAGAAAGCCCACTTGCAGCAATGAAGGCCCAGCACAGCCAAAGATAAGTAATTAATTAAATAAACAAAGGAAGTATCTAGCTGGTGGGAAAAAAAGGCAAAGCTGGTCTGATCCTGTTGGAGGAGGCAAGGGACTGTGGTGGTTCCTCCTGGATCATCACAGAGTTCATGGCACATCAGTGTCAGGCAAGGCCACCCCGAAACCAGGTCCGAGCACACTCAAAGATGTCCAAACCATAGACTGACCATCACCCCGACCCTGAGAGATGAGTGACCACTGCTTCTTTACCAGTCACATGTGAGCCTCACTCCAGCTCCAATCTTCTATAAAGCTGGTGAAGATCCAGTCACTGAATGAACCCCATGGCCCGTTAGAATCTGACCCAGAACAAAGCCCAGATTCCCACCTCAGATCATCAAATACAAGCCCAAACCTATGATATGCTCTTCCTCACACCTTCTTGCTGAGACACTCCGTGGCTCCCATGTGCGTGATCCTCTAGTTGCAGTGAGACCACAAACTCAACCTTATCTGGGTCTCAGTGTGTTCCCGGCAGCCCTAGGTGGTAGGGTCTTGACCCAGGATGTTAACCAGAGTTACCACTATGAGTAGTCTTTTGCATCAGGCAAGGAGCACAAAGCTTTTATATGCATTGTCTCACATTATTTTTCCACATCAAGTGACACTCCGTGGCTCCCATGTGCATGATCCCCTAGTTGCAGTGAGACCACAAACTCAACCTTATCTGGGTCTCAGTGTGTTCCCGGCAGCCCTAGGTGGTAGGGTCTTGACCCAGGATGTTAACCAGAGTTACCACTATGAGTAGTCTTTTGCATCAGGCAAGGAGCACAAAGCTTTTATATGCATTGTCTCACATTATTTTTCCACATCAAGCCTGGAGACAGTTATTTAATACTGTGAGGTGGGGAACCGAGGCATGGAGGAAATTGTGCTTTGGTTGTGTGTATCGACAACTGCTTGTGTATTTGTACCCATTTCTGCTTGTGTGTATCTCTGTATCTGGTATCGATGTCTATGTGTATCATTTATGTGGACTTCATCTGTGTGTATGTCTGTAACTGTATCATGTCTATACTCACATCTGTATCTGTATCTCTATTGCTACCTTGACCTCTGGCTCTGTATCTGCCCCCATCCCTATCTAGTTGTGGATATCTATGTTTGTATATGCATTTTCAATTTCATCAGCAACTACAAATGAGGAAACTGAGACCCAGAGTTGTTACAGAGCTCACCCAAGGACATCATTAGTGAGCTGTGGATCCAGACAGTCTGGCCCTCAAGCCTGTGTGTCGGCCGTGGGCTGTTTCCCCATGCCTAGAATTGTGACCCCCACATAGTAGGTGCTCAATAAATCCCCACGGGCTGAACAGATGGAGGAATGCATGGGAGGATTCTTGGCTGCTGGGAGTGGAGACTGCTACAGCTCTTAGGAGAGCATTTTTATAATATCCAGTGAAATTGGAATATCCATATCCTATAGCCTGTAATGTGACTTTCAGGGGTACAGGCAAGGGAAACAATGACGGATGGGCATGGGGACATGAAGGGGTAGTCATCACAATGTGTCCCCATATGTGACAGTGTGAAATGTCCAGGGACATGGAGGGCTTGCATAAATAATGATGGTGCTCAGTAAGGAGATTGCTGTGGATCCAGACAGTCTGGCCCTCAAGCCTGTGTGTCGGCCGTGGGCTGTTTCCCCATGCCTAGAATTGTGACCCCCACATAGTAGGTGCTCAATAAATCCCCACGGGCTGAACAGATGGAGGAATGCATGGGAGGATTCTTGGCTGCTGGGAGTGGAGACTGCTACAGCTCTTAGGAGAGCATTTTTATAATATCCAGTGAAATTGGAATATCCATATCCTATAGCCTGTAATGTGACTTTCAGGGGTACAGGCAAGGGAAACAATGACGGATGGGCATGGGGACATGAAGGGGTAGTCATCACAATGTGTCCCCATATGTGACAGTGTGAAATGTCCAGGGACATGGAGGGCTTGCATAAATAAATGATGGTGCTCAGTAAGGAGATCAAACCAGTCCATCCTAAAGGAAATCAACCCTGAATAGTCATTGGAAGGACTGATGCTGAAGCTGAAGCTCCAATACTTTGGCCACCTGATGTGAAGAACTGACTCGTTAGAAAAGATTCTGATGCTGGGAGAGATTGAGGGCACGAGGAGAAGGGGATGACAGAGGATGAGATGGTTGGATGGCATCACCGACTCAACGGACATGAGTTTTGAGCAAACTCCGGGAGACAGTGAAGGACAGGGAAGCCTGTTGTGCTGCAGTTGGGGGTCACAAAGAGTTGGGCACGACTGAGAGACTGAACAAAAATGCATAAATTAGAGTTATATGGGATATTCACCAACTTGAAAGGATCTCAGAATTACATGCTTTAAAAAAAGCAAGTGGCAAAGAGATTTGTTAAGATTGAAGGCAAAAGGAGAAGAGGGCAGCAGAGGATGACATGGTTAGGTCGTATCAGCAATGCAATGGATATGAATTTGAGCAAACTCTGGGAGACGGTGAAGGACAGAGGAGCTTGGTGTGCTGCAGTCGCAAGGAGCTGGACACAGCTTAGTGACTAAACAACAACAACGATAAAGAGGTTCATTATGATAGTGTGTTATTTATGTAAAGTTATAAAGCACTACTACTAATATCAGGTTGGGCAGATCGCCTGGAAAAGGGAAAGGCAAAAAAAAATGTGTATATATGTATGTATTTATGACATTTATGTATTTCTATTTAGATATGTATATTTACACATTTAGAGACAGCAAGAACAGGATGGAGAAAGAGAATAGAGATAGAGACAGAGAGAGAGAGAGAGACAGAGGGAATAAAAATGTGGACAGGAGAAAGTAGTCACCTAGGGCAGGTGGAGGCTGGGTTGCTGGAACTCTACTGGCAACATATTCATCTGAAAAAGGACTGAAGTACACATAGCAAAACATGGATGCAGTTTTCCCATTGGGTGCAGGTACCAGAGTGTCTGTTTCATTGGTCTTTCTTTGTGCTTTTAAGCTTTTTGTACAAAGAACTTATAGGAGAAGGTACCCCTCAGAGTGATGGGGGAAGCGGGAAGGAGCTTGGTGGGAGGCGGCTATGCAGAAATCTGGAGATAGAAAGCCTGAAGGATTTTTAGTTTTTTATAAATGAGACAGAAAGGTACTGAAGTTAATGAGCGAAGGGGTAGAGGGGAAGAGCTGCATATTTTAAGCTCACTCTTCTCCACGTGGTGATCAAGTAACAGGCTCTGTCTGATTCCTGGGGGCCAACCCCCCAAATTACTGCAAACAAGGGTTTACAGCAGCAGCTTTATTCCTTTCCAGTCTGGAGGCCAGAATCCCCAGGGGTCTGCAGGGCTGTGCTCCCTCTAAAGTCTCTAGGGGACCATCTTCCTGCCTCTTCCGGCTTCTGGTGTCCCCAGGTGTTTTTTGGCTTCTGGCTGCATCCTTGCAGTCTCTGCCTGCATTGTCATGGGGCTGTGCTCCCCGCCGTGTGTGTCTGTGTCTAAATCTACTTCTTATAAGGACACCAGCCATGGAAAAACCAATACAATATTGTAAAGTTAAAAAAAAAAAAAAAAGAAACCAGTAATGGCCTCATCTTAACTAGTGACATCGGTAACCACTCTGTTTCCACTCAATAAGGTCACATTGTGAGAGCCTGGGTGGATGTGATTTGAGGGGACAGATTCACCCCAAGACTCAGGCTCAGGGAAGCGGAGGGTGGTTCCTGAGGCAGCAATGGCCTAGGAGGGTGGCAGCTGACTTTGGGATATGGGGATTCCAGACATACTAGGGGGTTGCATGGTCAGGACTTGGATGTGTGGGGAGGGGTGAGAAGGTGACCTGGGATTGCCAAGACCCGATGGGGTGGGGCCCCAGGCAGCACCTCTCTTCTTAAATCAGGGGCTCACCTCCCCCAGGGACTCAGACAACAAATGTGGGAGATGGAGCAGAACAGGGGGTCTCTGGACACTCCCTTCTACCTGTGTCTCCAGGTCTCATCTCTCAGTGGAGATGAGTCTCTCTGTTCAGTCTTGCCTAAGGTCTGAGGTGGGGGTGCATAGTTCTGCCGCTGCTTTTATTGAAACATAATTTCCTGGCAAATGTCCAAGGCTTAGATGAAGCCGGCTTCCCTTGCTAGCTTGGAAAATAGAGGTCTATGTCACTGGCAGGGCTGGGAGTCTCACCCACCCACCCAAATAGTCAGGATCTGGGAGGCAGGGCATAAATGACATAAATGAGCCACTGTGCCCAGATGCGCTGGCACGGCTGAGGTGGCACGCAAGAGGACAACTGTTTCTGGGGGCAGGGGTGAGGACTAGGCATGCTCCCTCTCTCCAGCAGAGACAGCGACACTGGGGCACTTACTGAGGATGCACCGCTGGGGCGGCCAGGCCCTGGCACCTGGCTGTCACTCACCCAGGGGTGGCCCCTCATCGACCCCAAGATTTGGGTCCTCTTGGCTGTGGTCGATGGACAGACGGGCTGGCTGAGGCCAGAGGGGGATACGCTGACTCGAATCTTCTGAGTGCCCAGACTTCCAGTGTGGCCAGATTCAGGGCTTGAACCACGTCAGCCGCTGGCCTGGTCCACCTCTCTGCACCTCTCTCTCCACTCCCACTGGCCACCTCCTCAGGAACTTCCTCTCCCGGCAGCCCTGCTAGCCTTAGTAGCACCTCTTGCATCTTTAGCAGCCCTGGAGCCAAGGAGCACATTTCTCCTGGTGGTTCCAGCAGCATCTGGAGCTTGTGGGCTGAATGTAGTGTGCTCATTAGTCAGAGTGGGTCAGGTGGGGATAGGTGTGATCAGGTGGGGTCAAATGGGGTCAGGTGGGGATGTGTATGATCAAGTGGATCAAGTGAGGTCAGGTGGGATCAGGTGGGATCAGGTGGGGTCTGAGGAGCCAAGTAGGGTCAGCTTCTCTCACTTCTCACTGGTGAGGATGGGGACAGGCCTCCAACTATGGGCTGTTTCTAAAAGAAGGGCAAATCGGTGCTACATTGGCAAGAACATTACCAGCAAGTCTACCAGAGACAGAGATATCACGGACTCAGGCCTCCAAGGAGGGGTGCTGGCAGCCAAAGCAGAGTCTTATGCAACTGCCATGGGGCTAGGCCTGCATGCTGACACTCTGACCTGAATCTCTGTCCAGCTTCAGGACATGAGTCAGGAGGGGGCCCTGCATCCTCAAGCCTGACTGTCCTATTGTCATAGCTTCCAGGGGTGGCTGGTGGAGCAGGAAGGTGGTCTGTCAGGCAGATAGCAGTTCAGGCAGGATGGGCAGTGGCAGATTTGAGATCCAGCACAGCTGTTCCTACCCTTGCTTCTGTAACAGGAAGGAAAGGGGTAGGGCCCAACTTTTGAAAGAATGACATAAGAAGGATACAACATAAACCAATTAGAATCAAATGAGACCAAGATGGCACACAAGACTAGACCTTTATCCTCAATCATTAAGTGAAATAACACACCCAAAGGCTCCATGACAGTTCCAAGGCACTGTTAAAAGACCAAGGAGTGGGCAGTGGCCCAATTCCTGGAAATCTCGGCCCCTTCCCAAAATAGATTAAATAATTCTCCCACTCATTAGCATATGAAATTATCCAGCCCATAAAAGCTACCTGTGCTGCATTTTGTGGCCACAGTCGTCCTCTATGATGGCCTGCACTCTGTCTGTGGACTATGGGTCTCTCTGAGTCTGAATAAATCCACTCTTAGCTATCATTTATTTCACACTGAATTCTTACTGCAATGAGACATCAAGAACTTGAACTTCATTAGTCCTGAAACCAGGTACTGTGGGTTTTGGCTGGGTTTGAGTCTCAGCCTGAGGTTTCACTTCCAGGTAGCGAGTCAGAGCTCAGAGATGGACCCCGTTTTCAGGGTGTCCCTGGGCTTCTGTGAGATGATGGCAGGAAGGCCCACATTCCTGTGGCCGTAACAAAGGACCATGGAGTTGGAGTGAGAGAGGCTGGTGTCCAGAAAAGCAGGAATTTCCTGTCTCAGTCCTGGAGGGGCCGGCTCACTACAGGCCTCTTCCTGAGCCTCTGCAGGTTTGTGTGGACACATGTATATTGTGTGTCCACAGCCATGTGCCTGTATGAGTGCTTGTACATGAGCATTGTGTGTGCACACGTGCATGTGTGTGCATGTGTGCATGTCTCTGTAACGGCCTCCCCAATCCCACTGCCTAGGTGCAGGGCCTTCCTGTCTCACCCCTGGTGCACGCACTTAGCCCCGGGTGAGGCCGGCTCTGAAGCCGCACAGAGGGAGGCAAGGGCTCTGTGTTCCTGCGGCTCATCCCTCCAGTGTGCCGGGCCTTAGGCTCTCAGGAGACCCTTGAGAACGGCCAATGGTAGCACTGGGTGGGGACCACGAGGGTCTGTTCTCCCTAAGAAGCCTTAGAGTTTGGGGCTTATGCTAAGCCAGGCTGGAAAGTGGTGGCTGCGTCATAGACTCCTTCGCCAAGGCTGGCAGGTGGACTGCGTGGGCTGGGGTCATCAGAACTGACAGGAAAGGTGCTTTGCACACACCCACCCTTCCCACAGCTAACACAGATGTTTCACTCTTGCATCTAGATGTAACATGACAGCGATGGTCATTCAGCTGGGCTTGGTCACTGAAACTCTGCCCTCCTATGGTGTGTTGGTGGAGAGCCTGCAGGTGGGGTGAAGTGTGTCTCCAGACAGTTCCATCCATGAGCCCACTCCCCAGGCAGTGGGTGCATGTCCTGTCCAAGGAGGGAGGTATGAAGGTGTGGTCCCCTCCCTCAGGAATTCAAAGTCCACTGATGAAGGTGGAAATATAATTACAATAAAAACTCTGGTGTGAAAGGCTGTCAGCCAACCCTATGACTAAACAGGCAAGACTTACTCCAGATGAACCAGCTGTTTGACCTGGCTAACGTCTTAACATCTCTGTGCTTTGCTTCTTCCTTTTGAAGTAAAAATGAAAATGAAAATGCCTACCTTCAGGGCAAGGCACACCATTCAGTAAGTTAATAGCTGTAATGGGCTCAGAACAGTGTCTGACCCACAAAGCTCCCTATACATGTTGCCTATTATTCCTAATAGTTGATATTTATCAGACTTCATTGTGTGCTAGACACTCAGCAAAGCATTTTATATTCATTCCATCTTTAATCCTCAGAGCAAAACTCTGAGTGCTGAATGTCTGTCCCTTGGGTTCATATCCAGCAAGTGACCCCTGGGGCCTTGGCTACTTCCTCAAGGACTCAGAGGCCCCAGGCATGCTTGCACCCACCTCCCCCTCCCCCCAAGTCATTTTGTTTGGTGACAAATGAAGGAGGCAGAGGGTGCTCTGTCATATATACCAGCATTACTGCAGGTCAAAGGAGATAGGCCAGCATTACCACACCCAAGCTCTGTCTGCTCATCACATGACAGTCCAATAATCAGAAGATGAACCGTTGAGGCGAGAAATAGTGACTTTATCCAGATAGCCAGCCATCTGAGAAAATGACAGGCTAGTGCCCTAGAGGACCAACAGAGTGGGGGAGGAAGTGGGAAAGTGAAGTAAAAAGGCACCATGGTGGTTTAGTTGCTAAGTTGTATCCAACTCTTTGTGACCCCATGGACAGCAGCACCTCAAGCTTCCCTGTCCTTCACTATCTCCCTGAGTTTGCTCAAACTCCTCCATTAAGTCAGCAATGCCATCCAACCATCTCATTCTGTCATCCCTTTCTCCTCCTGCCTTCAATCTTTCCCAACATTAGGGTCTTTTCTAATGAGTCAGTTCTTTGCATCAAGTGGCCAAAGTATTGGAGCTTCAGCATCAGTCCTTCCAATGAATATTCAGGTTGATTTCCTTTAGGATGGACTGGTTTGATCTCCTTGCAGTCCAAGGGACTTTCAAAAGTCTTCTCCAGCATCACAGTTTGAAAGCATCAATTCTTTGGTGCTCAGTTTTCTTTATAGCCCAACTCTCACATCCATACATGACCACTGGAATCTATAGCACTGGCTAGATCTCCTGCTTGATAGGTAGATTCTTTACTACTGAGGCACTTGGGAAACCCAAAAGGCCATTGGTCTTGCAAAATATCTCTTGGATTGGCCAGAATTAGTGGGGGAGGGTATGTGTTAATTTCTTTTTTTCTGCAGCCATTAGCAGGTGGACAGGGTCAGAAGGTGTCCCTGTGAGCTGAACAGAGCACTTTAATGTTCAGACAGAGGGGCAGGTTCCCTGAGGCAGGCCATTATGTTTGTTTACAGCTAGAGACAGCATCATTTTAGTGATTATAATAACAAAAGCAATGGAAAGCAAAGGTTAAAGCGAAAGAAACAGATCAACATGGAGTCAGGTTTTACTCTTCCCTGTTATACTAGGAGCCTTCCAGTCATGATCCCTTGTAATTCTCTCAACCACTGACACCTTCCAGATGGAAAATCTGAGGCCCAGCAGACTGAAATAACCTGTCCTTGGTTCCAAAGGAGGAGGAGGTGGAGCAGAATTTGAGTTGCCCTCAAGGGGACAACATAGGATGAGATGGCTGGATGGCATCACTGACTCATTGGACATGAGTTTGAGTGAACTCCGGGAGCTGGTGATGGACAGGGAGGCCTGGCATGCTGCAATTCATGGAGTTGAAAAGACTTGGACACGACTGAGTGACTGAACTGAACTTGCCTTAACCACACAGTTTTTCTCGCTTCCACTGCCCAGGCATCCTGGGGATCCCACCATGAGTCCCGGGGACACAGCCATGAGTAGGGACACGGTGCCGGAAGAGAGGAAGGAGAGGGGAAGTCTGAGGTGCAATCTGATGTGTACATGTGTGCTGGCTCTTGTCCACACAGAGAGAGGTGAGGGGGCACTCGTGTTGTCAATGCCATCACCATCTGACAGTCTTGGCAAGGGGCATAAACACTGTATGGAGTTAGATATAGAAATAAAATCTAACCAAAGTTGCAAAATCCTTCTAAATCATCCTGAGCAGAATTGATCTGGAGGCAGCTTGAGTTGTTTCCAGAGTTTTGTTAGGACAATAATGTGGACTTGGACAGAGAGTGCTCATAGGTGGCTCAGAGAGCCAGGGCCACCTGGTCACATGGACATATCCCTTCCCACTGCAGGCCAGTAGGGGATGGGGCAAGGAGAGGGCTTTCAGGAGGTGATGGAGGAAATGACCAGAGGCTGACCTATGTGAGCTAGGGGCCTGCTGTGGGCAACTGTTCTCAGGTATGAACTAGAGCAGGTGCTCAGGTGCCGCAGGTGTGACCTAGGAGCCTGGTGTGGGCAGGTGCTCACAGGTGTGACCTAGGAGCCTGGTGCAAGTGGGTGCTCACAAGTGTGACCTAGGAGCCCGGTGTGGGCAGGTGCTCATAAGTGTGACCTAGGAGCCTGGTGTGGGCAGGTGCTCACAGGAATGACCTAGGAGCCTGGTGTGGGCAGGTGCTCACAGGTGTGACCTAGGAGCCTGGTGTGGGCAGGTGCTCACAGGTGTGACCTAGGAGCCTGGTGCAAGTGGGTGCTCACAAGTGTGACCTAGGAGCCCGGTGTGGGCAGGTGCTCATAAGTGTGACCTAGGAGCCTGGTGTGGGCAGGTGCTCACAGGAATGACCTAGGAGCCTGGTGTGGGCAGGTGCTCACAAGTGTGACCTAGGAGCCTGGTGTGGGCAGGTGCTCACAGGTGTGACCTAGGAGCCTGGTGTGGGCAGGTGCTCACAGGTGTGACCTAGGAGCCTGGTGTGGGCAGGTGCTCACAGGTGTGACCTAGGAGCCTGGTGTGGGCAGGTGCTCACAGGTGTGACCTAGGAGCCTGGTGTGGGCAGGTGCTCACAGGTGTGACCTAGGAGCCTGGTGTGGGCAGGTGCTCACAGGTGTGACCTAGGAGCCTGGTGTGGGCAGGTGCTCACAGGTGTGACCTAGGAGCCTGGTGTGGGCAGGTGCTCACAGGTGTGACCTAGGAGCCTGGTGTGGGCAGGTGCTCACAGGTGTGACCTAGGAGCCTGGTGTGGGCAGGTGCTCACAAGTGTGACCTAGGAGCCTGGTGTGGGCAGGTGCTCACAGGTGTGACCTAGGAGCCTGGTGTGGGTGGGTGCTCACAGGTGTGACCTAGGAGCCTGGTGTGGGTGGGTGCTCACAGGTATGACCTAGGAGCCTGGTGTGGGTGGGTGCTCACAGGTGTGACCTAGGAGTCTGATGTGGGTGGGTGCTCACAGGTGTGACCTAGGAGCCTGGTGTGGCCAGGTGCTCACAGGTGTGACCTAGAAGCCTGGTGCAAGTGGGTGCTCACAAGTGTGACCTAGGAGCCTGGTGTGGGTGGGTGCTCACAGGTGTGACCTAGAAGCCTGTTATGGGCAGGTGCTCACAGGTGTGACCTAGGAGCCTGGTATGGGCGGGTGCTCACAGGTATGACCTAGGAGCCTGGTGTGGGTGGGTGCTCACAGGTGTGACCTAGGAGTCTGGTGTGGGTGGGTGCTCACAGGTGTGCACTGAAAATATAGACAGTGTCTGGGACATTTTGTCATCAGCAGACACTCTCACCCTCTGAGACCCTAATGGGCCCATTCAGTCCCAACCACGGGCCACAGAGGGGTCCTCACTATGTGTCTGTCTAGGGCAGGTGGGGCTGGCAGCTGTCTGTGGTGCTGACTGGTCTCGGCAGCATCTTCCATCTGTGATGGGCAGGTTTCACACTACTCTAAGTGATGTCTCGTCCTCTTGGGCCAAAGCACAGGCTTTTCCATGTGACTCAATATTTGTTTTGGGCCAAAATTGAATACAATTCAAAAGGAACAGTGTGGGATATACTTGAAATGCAGCAAAAATGACTATTCAGCTCTGGGAGTCATGTGGGGATTAAGGCTGCCTGCTAATGGGAGGGCTTTGTGAGACTCTTAATCCTCTGGGGTCAACTGAATCTGCTGCTTCCTCTCAATGTGGCATCTTTCTAGGGCAGGGGGCCCAGGACCTCTCCTCTCAATTTATGCCTGCAGCTCAGCTTCCTTCTGTCTGAGTCCCTTGACCTCACAGCCCTGACATGCTGCCACTTGTCTCCTGAGCCCCCAAGACGGTCTGGGGTCTGGTCCAGTTCCCTTCCTCTGCTCTCTTGCAGTCCAGAGGGCCCTGTACATACTCGCAGCCATGTCCTCCAGAGTGGTTCAAGAGTCCAGCAAAGACTGCCCCTTACCATGTCCACCCCAATGCCTCCTATCCTCCCACAGAAATAACCCATCCAGCCGTCATCTGTCCAGTGTATTAGATGTACCAGCTTCCAGCTTGTCTCCAAGCAATGTGGCCAGGATGGATAAGGAGGGAAAGTGCCCTGGGTGGATGGCAGAACTGCAGTCCAGGGGAAGATTCACTTTGGAATGTGGAGGGAGCAGAGGCATCCCACGTGAGCCCAGGTGTGGATGCCTGGGTAGCGTTGGGGCCAAAGGGAGGTGCTGGGCTCTGTCTGTCTACGGAAGGAGTAAGGATACAGCCAGATGGATGGGATGGAGAACCAGGATACCAATCACCCTTGGAGCCTCTGGCTTCCCTATGTCTCCCTATGCCAGAAGTCCCCACTGCCCCATCTGCCCATGGAAGGCCACCCCACCTGCTCCCTCCACCCCCATGGATATTTCTCAACATAGCTGTTCTACTCCCAGGATGTGACACGTGCTGGGAAGACTCCTGTATGAAGGAGAGGAGTGACTCATCCCAAGTACTCATCAGGACCGTTTCCCTGGGTCCTGATAACTTAGCACTTCAGAAGAAAGGGAGAGAGTGAGAGAGACAGAGAGAGACAGGAAGGGAAGGGCTGGGAAAGGGAGAGGACAAAAAGAAGAAAAAGTGAAAAGACCCCGTGTGAGGGTATGAGAATGGTGCTGAGATCAACTGTGGACCATCAATCCATGATTCTGATTTGCCCAACTTCTCTCTTCCTGCCTCAGGCATTTCAGTTCCACCCTCACCCCCTCCCTCCCCTAATGTCTGTAAATATTTCTTTGTCATGAGTTTTATTTCCCCAGGGCTCACTCAAGGGATGGGAATGGGTCCATAAATGGACTAATCATTCATTCAAAACACGTTTGCCAAACTCCCACTAGGTTTCAAGCTCTCATCTAAGCAGTTGGGGGGACAAAGACAAATGAAACCAAGTCCAGGGGAGCCAGGATGGGAGACACCTGAGTGTGGATGTGGCAAGGACATATGGTACATGCAGCAGAAGGAAAGTGGCCCTGAGCACAAATGCCTGGGCTAAGGGAGACTTGGGTTGAAGCTCAAAGTTGGGAAGAGTCTCCATTCTTGAAAACTCCAGCAGGTCAAGGATTTTTGTCTGTTTATCTGCTCCCCTGAAGGAGGAAATGGCAACCTAATCCAGTATTCTTGCCTGGAGAATCCCATGGACAAAGGAGTCCGGCAGGCTACAGCCCACAGGGTTGCAAAGATCTGGACAGGACTGAGTGACTGAACACACACACATCTGCTGCTCCACACTCAGCACCTAGGACAGCACCTCAGGGGCCAGGGGCTGGGGGTGGCAGTCAGGGTTGGTACTCAAGAACTGTTAGCTGAAACAGTGAATGAATTACTAGAAAGAAGAGGATACAGACTTGCCAGGAGGAGGGAAGAGCTGACGAAAGCTGCTGAAGTTGGTGGTTTTGTAACAATGTCCACGGGAACAGGGAGGACTAATGCCAGGGGCCAGTCTAAGGGTGTAGGGAGCTATGGGAGGTTATTAAGCTGGAGAAGAGGAAAGATCAAAGCATTGTTTAGGGGTGATGTGCCAGGAACCAGCACGAGGAGTCCCGCGCGACAAAGGTCATGAGGTTAAGGGATCTGACAGATAAAGGCGAGTCCGGCCTTAAGGGAGCCTTGCTGGATTTTTTCGAGCATCTACCCCCACAACCAGAGTCTGCCTGCCATATGGCATTATGCTTTTCGCCTATGCTTCTGACATTAACAGGGGCTGTCCCCCCACCACCTTTTTCTGGAAAAAGTTAATTTAGAGTTTTTAGATAATAAGTCTCCAGGGCATAATAAGAGTGTTTCAATCAAAAAACCCCTCTGATGGCTTTCTAGCCTGCCTATCCAGGAATCTTACAGCTGCGCATGTGATTGTTTGCGGCCTCCCTACGGTGAGAGGCACAGAAAGCTCAAAACATCCTAGGAATGTAAGGACTTCTGAGGAGTCAAAATCATTAAAGTAGGACTGATTAAGGGTTTCATTTGTTGAGCCAATACTTGCTACCAAATTTTCATATCTTTTATTTGTTGATGTAGTTGGTATATAGAAAAAAAAACAATTAGCAACATAGATCTTTGAGTTAAGTACTTTCTTTGTTATAACCCACTGCAACCTTTGTTCTATAGGGATGTAACTTTAGTGCTTTGAGGGTAATGCAGATTAAAGAAAAACATTTCAGGGAAAATGAGATTAACATTCATTAAAGAAGAGGGCCATAAAGTGTTAATAGGCCTCTTGGCCAGAAGATAATGTAAATCACCTGAGACCTTTTGTATACAAAAAGATATACAGAAAGGATCAGGACTGCTGCCCCTGCATGGCTTTGTATCTTCCATCATGTAAAACCTAGGGTATATAAACACCTTTAAAAAATAAAGTTATGAGGTTTTTGCACAAGCTTGGCCTCCCCCATGTTGACTCTCTCTCTCTTTCTCCCTATCCTTTCCTCTCCTTTTCAGGCTGATCTCTTGGAATGCGGAGGCTCTCCATGTTTACTTATTTGCCTGGGCTTCTAAGACCCACACGAGAGGGTATCAGGACTGCTGCCCCTGCATGGCTTTGTATCTTCCATCATGTAAAACCTAGGGTATATAAACACCTTTAAAAAATAAAGTTATGAGGTTTTTGCACAAGCTTGGCCTCCCCCATGTTGACTCTCTCTCTCTTTCTCCCTATCCTTTCCTCTCCTTTTCAGGCTGATCTCTTGGAATGCGGAGGCTCTCCATGTTTACTTATTTGCCTGGGCTTCTAAGACCCACACGAGAGGGAGCCCAAGGCGGAGTACCCTCTGCTATTCAAGCGGGCACCTGTGGGCTAACGTAGATGGTGCAAGTTTCTTGTCTTGAAACTTTATTAGCTTTCCGTGTTCAGTTCAGTTGCTCAGTCGTGTCCGACTCTTTGTGACCCCATGAATCGCAGCATGCCAGGCCTCCCTGTTCATCACCATCTCTCGGAGTTCACTCAGACTCACATCCATCGAGTCAGTGATGTCATCCAGCCATCTCATCCTTGGTTGTCCCCTTCTTCTCCTGCCCCCATTCCCTCCCAGCATCAGAGTCTTTTCCAGTAAGTCAACTCTTCTCACGAGGTGGCCAAAGTACTGGAGCTTCAGCTTTAGCATCATTCCTTCCAAAGAAATCCCAGGCCTGATCTCCTTCAGAATAGACTGGTTGGATCTCCTTGCAGTCCAAGGGACTCTCAAGAGTCTTCTCC
>SJYC01004509.1:0-55008 GCA_006408675.1 Madoqua kirkii | reverse complement strand
CCCTCACTCTGCTCCAGAGGAAAGAAAGGCCACAGGAAGGGTCCCTGCTGTCTGGCAACCTGCTGGCCCCTGGTTCTACCAGCCTCTTTATCTCAGGATCCGGGTGACCAGACCAGACTGGCATAAAGACAGTGAAGTGAGGCTTATCTGGTGTTCATACCCCAGCAGAGAGAAGGGAGCCCCGTATTTCCACTAACATGTGGAGTGGGAAATTATGTGTATGTATGTGTCTATTTTTTTAAAGTGTTGTTATAAATTAGAACAGCTGAGTCATACAAGCCCCGCAGGAACATCAATCATCCAATGTAAACATCAACAAAAGCCCCAGGACAGCAGCCCTCTGGGTAAACCCTCTAATTACCCTTGCTGTGAGCAGTCTCGGAGCGCCCGCTCACCTTCTCTTGCCTCGCCTCACTGAGATGCTGAAGGCTTGTGGGGCTGCTCTCTTCAAAGCATAGAGGTGTGGGATGTGGGTTTCCACCTGCCCCAGGCCCACAGATATTAGGGGCAGGTCTGCTCAATGGCGATGGTGCCTAGTGATTCTTAAGTCCTTCCGGGGAGCCACTTCCCTGCTTCTCACCTCCTTCCCTGAGTAACCTGGGGAGAACAGACTCTCCACCAGGGCCGCTTCTGTGAGAGTCTCTGGGTTCCCTGAGGCTTCTCTTTCCTCTCCTCTCCCAGATCCTGGGGTCCTTGGAGCAGCCTCATCGGGGAATAGCCAGCTGTGGGGCTTCCTCCTAACATGCTGCTGCCGATCCTGTTTCCTGGGGGCCCACCCCTGCCCCCTGGGCCTTTGCACCACACATTCTGTCTTCCTGGAAAGGCCTCTCCTCCCCAAACTCTCCCAGCCAGGCTCTGTTGCTCCTCCTGTGTGGTCCCCTCTGTGCCTTGTACACAGATACGTGCATACGTGTTCAGTCGCTCAGTCATATCCTGCCGCTTTGTGACCCCATGGATTATAGCCCTCCAGGCTCCTCTGTCCATGGGGATTCTCCAGGCAAGAATACTGGATTGGGTTGCCTTGCCCTCCTGCAGGTGATTTTCCTGGCCCAGGGGTCGAACTCGCTTCTCCTGCATTGGCAGGCGGATTCACCAGGGAAGCCCTCTAATTAGTGACACAAAGATGCAAATTACAGGCACGCGTTATTTTAGTGGCTCTGTAGCCCTCTTAATTTTATCATCACCTAGATAGGACCCCCAGGAAATACCTGTTTGTGATGATTCAGTTGATAATCAATGAAGTGGGGCAGAAAGGCAATGAAGGGGAGGATTTGCAGCTCAGCAAGCTGGGTAGGAAGAGAGAGCAGGACAAATGTGCCCTGTGAGATGCCCGGAGGTTCTTCTTCACATGCCAGATTGATGCCTGGTTCTTATCTTTCAGCACCACCCTTCAGGATGTCGGGCTGAGGGCCTGGGGAGGGGGCAGAGTGATTTATGGGGGCCGTCAGCAGCAGTTACAGGGAATGCATCCTACCTGTGTACTCTTTGCTGCGACTACATGCTTCTGCTCTTGGAGCACCTGTCCCCAGCTTCAGGGGACACGTGGGACCCAGGACATTTCGGAGCAGTCTGGGTCCTGGAGTTGCCAGTCCAGGTTCCCCGGGGTTAGTCCTAAGAGCCTTCCAGCTACTCACTACTTTCTGAAGACACTGAGGTCTCGGCTCAGATCTATTATCCTGCTCCTGTAATTGGGGAACCATGGGCAGAAAAATTGCAGTCTTTTGGAATGTGATTTGGGGACTTGTTTTTCAACTCTGTTGTAAATTTCTTAGAGGAGAATATGTGCATTTGTGCTAAGTCGCTTCAGCCGTGTCTGACTCTTTGCAACCCTATGGACTGTAGCCTACCAGGTTCCTCTGTCCATGCGATTCTCAACCCATGGAGTGGGTTGCCATGCCCTCCTCCAGGGGATCTTCCCAATCCAGGGATCAAACCCACGTCTCTTAAGTCTCCTGCATTGGCAGATGGGTTCTTTGCCAGTAACACTACCTGGGAAGCCCAGAGGTTTTTTAAAATATATTACCCTGGTAATCACTCATTACTTTTTCAAAGTGTAAGCAGGCCTCAGAGAGATTGCAAGTTCAGTTCCAGGCAGGCGTGATAAAGAGAATATTGCAATACAGCAAGTCACACACAGTTTTAAATTTCCCAGTGCATATAAAAGTTTATACTATACTGTAGTCTGTTAAGTGCACATTAGCATTATATCTAAAAAAGCAATGTACATACCTTAATTTAAAAATAATTTATTGCCGAAAAAGTACTAACCATCCTCTGATAATTCCGTGTTGCCACAAAGCTTCAAACCTTCCATTTGTAAACAACACAATATCTGTGCAGCATACTAAAACAAGGCATGCCTGTATAGGAGGCAGCATATTGGATCACATGGAAACACCCTGAGTTAAATGGGTTTGTTTTATAACTAAATAAACTGCATTTGAATTTGAATCTTCTCTGATCTAAGCTTTAAATCTGAATTATTACTCAAGAGTGATTGATGCCATGGAAAAGTGAGCTAAAGTTTTCTTTATCAAGTGTGCACACAGAGAGAGAATGGGAGGGGGAGAAGCAAAATTTATTAATTAATATTTATAAGAATTACCTCTGGGATGTAAGATTATGGGCCATTTAAATTGTTAATATTTTTATTGCCAAATTTTGAAAACAAATGTGTATTTTTCATACAATCAGGAAAATGTTATTTTAAGAAGAGTTAGTATCCTCAGTACAGTTGACAAATATTTGTTGTGTGAAAGCGGGATGTGCACAGACATGGCGGATGGACAGTCACCCTTACTCCGAAACAAGATGAGCTGGTCTGAAAGACTGTGCTCTCCAGCTCCACCTCCTGTCCCCATGGCCTCTATCCCAGCCTTAAATATTACCTCTGTGCAGTTCTGTTTTTTCCTTTATTAAAGAGCAAATGCAGGCTGAGGGTCACCTGGTCCTCGTGAACGTCTGTGCTCCGGTTGCCCTAGAAGAGAGAAGCCTGAGGGATTCTTTTAATCCTCAGGGCAGACAGCTTCTCCTTTGGTTTAACTGGTCCCTTCTGCTGTTGATGTTCAGTCGTTCACTTGTGTCCAACTCTTTGTGACCCTGTGGACTGTAGCCCATCAGGCTCGTCTGTCCATGGCGTTCCCCAGGCAAGAATACTAGGCTGGGCTGCCGTTTCTTCTTCCAGGGGGTCTTCCTGACCCAGGGCTTAAACCCTCATCTCCTTTCTTAGCAGGTGGATTCTTTACCACTGAGCCACCGAAGAAGCCCTGCTGCTGGAGCTTCAAGCTACTAGCTCTTCTTTGAGCCTCAGTTGAAGGGGGCACCATATTCCGTAATAGTGTGGGTCTACTTGTATAATAACAGAATCACAACTCATATTTGCATGAAGCTTCCGAGTGGTGGTTTCTCTCTGCTCAGATGATTTGCCTGGGGAGCTTTTACTGCCCTACCCACCCTTGCCTGTTGACTTAATCAGTCTGGGGTGGCCCCCCTGCTTCTGGAGGCTTGTGAAGGCTCCCTAGGTGATTGTGATAGACAGCCAGTGCTAAGAAGCACTGCTTTCAAGTTTGTAAAGCACTGGTCTACTATTTTAGCTGATCCTCAGAACCACTAGAGGCAAGGCAAGTCTGCCCCAGTTTCTGAGGTGAGTCTTTTTATAGCCACTACTTTAGAAACCTTAAGTCTCATGTTCTACCTCTGGAGTTTTTCCAATTTTTTTTTTATTCTTTCGTGAAACCTACGGTTGATATGCCTTCAGCTTTAAAATACTCCAGTTACCTAAATGTTAACTCTCAGCTCTAGAGAGCTTGATCTATTCTGTGATCCCCCCAAGCACTGGGAAGAATCTAGCCTCAGTTTTTTACTATCCATGAAATTAAAAGATGCTTACTCCTTGGAAGAAAAGCTATGACAAACCTAGATAACGTATTCAAAAGCAGAGACATCACTTTGCCAACAAAGGTGGTTTTTCTAATAGTCACGTACAGATGTGAGAGTTGGACCATAAAGAAGGCTGAGTGACGATTTTCAAATTGTGCTGCTGGAGAAGACTCTTGAGAGTCCCTTGGACTGAAAGGAGATCCAACCAGTCCATCCTAAAGGGAATCAACCCTGAATATTCATTGGAAGAACTGATGCTGAAGTTGAAGCTCCAAAACTTTGGCCACCTGATGCGAAGAGCTGGCTCACGGGAAAAGACCCTGATGCTGGGAAAGATTGAAGGAGGGAGGAGAAGGGAGCAAGAGAGGATGAAATGGTTGGATGACATCACCAACTCAGTGAACATGAATTTGAGTAAACTCAGAGAGATAGTGAAGGACAAGGAAGCCTGGTGTGCTGCAGTCCGTGGGATCACAGAGAGTCAGACATGACTTTGCAACTGAAAAACAACTTTTACTATCCAAAGACACGAGGAAGCTTTTCCTGCTCCCCTCCACCCACATTATCCTTCCCTACCCTTAAGACAAGAGGTCCTCAGATGCACATGCCTTCAGCACAAGCAGATACCATGAAAATGGGATTAAATGGTGGTTTAATCCCATCGACCCACAGTGAGGAGGGGGAGGGGGTGGGTGACACTGGTTTGTATCAGGAGTGTATCCGTCCCACCTGTCACCTTGGGTGCTGTGCTTCCTGCTCTGAGCCTCAGTCTGTCCGTCTGTAATGTCATCAAGACATTGTTTTGCCAGCCTACATAGCAGACCCTGCAAAGTTCAAAGGCAGGTTTTCTTCCATTTCATCTCCATTCGCTGTAACTTAGGGCAATTTTTACATCCCATTTTACGAACCAGGCAAATTTGACTTAAAGAGGTTTAAGTGACTTGTTCAAAATCACACAAATAGAAACCGGCAGAACTTGGTTTTGAAGTCAATTCCTATTAGTTCCAAGCCCTTAATTCATCTCACTGTGCTGTATTAAGTTCCCTGAACATGTCAATTATGTTCTCCACCCCCAAGGGTTGTCAGTGGGATTGAGTATGATAAGGCCCAGGAGCAGGCAGGGCACCTGGCCCTTCTTGCAGTCACTAAAGCGTTGTTATTAATAAAAAGAGTAACCATGACCACAGCCCCCGCCACGCATTGTCTTTCCCACACCTTCCTTCTCTCCCATCTCTGTATGGTCAAAGGTTCTGGGCCTGATCTCATCTAATTAAAGTGGAACCTCTGAGGGTGGTGCCCAGGTTTGGGCATTTTCCCCCCCTTCTTTTGAAGGTTGTTAGCTGAGTCTACCATGCAGGCAGGGTTGGAAACCACTTGATAAAATCTCTCTGGACCCCTATACTACATCACACAGAGCCTGGAATGTAAAGAAAGTGGGGTCATGGATTTATAAAAATAGTACACTGGAACTGGAAAATCCAGCTTTAAATCCTGCTCTACCACTTATTAGAGAAAAGGACTTATTCTCTCTGAGCCTCAGATTCCTCACTTTAAAAAAAAACAAAAAAACAAAAATAGAAAACAGCCTGTCCTCTCGTGTCTGTAGGGCTGGGCTGAGAAACTGGGAGACTTAGCTGTGCAGGCGTGCTCACGTCCTTGAGTGCCAGTATGCGGTACCCGGCTGGGCACTAGGATAGCATCACTAAATATTTAGAGATTTCATAAGATCTTGCCTACCCATCTATTCTTCACCCTTAAAGATGAAGCCAGGAGAAATAAATAAGAAATATAATTGCGTCTCACACTTCAGGACTCCCCAGGCAGCTCGCATTAATAGGTCTCTTCAGCTGTCGTCTAAGTGCTAATAATTCCTGGGCGTTTTGATGGTAGCACTTTCTCCCAGAGATGAATTGACCCCAGCTAAGAGCCCAGCTCCTTCCCAAATCTCATTACAATCAGCCTTGATGGCAGACAGGCTTCAGAATGTAACAAAATTAGAGCTTTTAAATCATTATCTCAACTCTAGGAGCATCACATTAATAAATGGGAAGGAAGATGATGGAGAAAGGCAGAGAAGGGATTGCAGCCTCCATAACAGCCTCCCATCATACTGCTCATCATTAAACACAGGAAGGGGAACTGATTTCACCAAAGCCAGGAGCCTCGCTCCCAGCCAAGTCACAGTGATGTGCTCAGCGCTAAATCTGAAATGGCCTTTTCACACCTTTGTAAATTAGTGCTCTAGCTGACTCGCTTCTCCCAGTTCACTTTCCTACTGAAGGTAATGGTGTGTGCGTGCTAAATCACTTCAGTTATGTCCGACTCTGTGCAACCCCATGGACTGTAGCCCACCAGGCCCCTCTGTCCATGGGATTCTCCAGGCAAGACTACTGGAGTGGGTTGCCACGCCCTCCTCCAGGGGATCTTCCCAACCCAGGCATCGAACCCTAGTCTCTGAGGTCTCCTGCATTGTCAGGCAGGTTCTTTATCACTAGTGCCACCTGGGAAGGTAATGGTAGGGGGGAAAGAAAAAGTCAATGTCTTTCATGAAACATCCTGGTGAACAGTAAGTGACTTAGGAGGCAGCCTTTCTGTTGCTGCAATGACCTTCCCTTTCTGGATCTTCTGAACCTCTCATCACCTGTCCATTCATTCCACTACCATCAGTGCACACCTGTCACAGGTGAAGTACAAGGTGGACCCTGCAGAGCATCTGAAGATGAAAACCAGGTCGTGTTTCTACTTCCTACTTCCTCCCAGGTAGGCTGAGTTTCCCACCACCCAGCCCCCTACCAAGTGTGTATCCTTGACATTTCTTTTCTGGATATTTTTGATGCTTCTAGAGGGCCTTCTGCCAGCATTCTCTTTCCTGAGTTGAAGACACCTCTTTCCACTCCTGGCCCCCCATGCAGAGACAGTTATTGGAGAACCTTCTTCCCCCAGGTCACACCTGCCCCAGCCACACACAGCTTCTGGGCTTTGTCATTATCCTGGTTTGTCAATAGGATGGCCCTGCCCGCTGCTCCCTCCTCACTCCTGGACTCATCCTCTAAGACCCAGCTTTCCTCCAGAGGCTCCTCACACGTGCAGACAAAACCCAGGACACTCAGGGGTCCCTGCCTTCCTCGCTCAGACTCCTAACACCCCAGCCCTGAAGCTTTCTTTCTTGGTTTCATCTTAGCCATTCCCCCAAAGATATTTCCCCCCAAGCCGTGCAGGGCTGATTCTGGAAACTTTCTCTTCATGTAAATTTGAACTCAATGCTATTTGTTTCGGAGGAGGCAATGGCACCATCCCTAAGTCATGTCTGACTCTGTGATCCCATGGACTGCCGCATACCAGGCTTCCCTATTCTTCACTGTCTTCTGGGTTTGTTCAGACTCATGTTCATTGAGTTGATGATGCCATCCTACCATCTTATCCTCTGTCACCCCCTTCTGTTCTTGCCCTCAATTTTTCCCAGCATCAAGGTGTTTTCCAGTAAGTCAACTCTCCATATCAGGTGGCTAAAGTATTGGAGCTTCAGCTTCAGCATCAGTCCTCCTAATGAATATTCAGGGCTGATTTCCTCTAGGATGGACTGGTTTGATCTCCTTACTGCTCAAGTTAGTACATTTGTTTATTTACTTGAATTTTATTTTTCTTCCTCCCTGGACTAGACTGAGATCAGCCCCGTGAGATGAAGAACCTGTTTATCTTATTAATATGTCCCCAGAGCCTAGGACAATACTTGGTACATTCTACGTGTTAAATAAATATTTTAATGAATGGATGGATGGCTCAATCAACTGCCTTCTCTGCAAGACCTCCTTGGCTCTCCAAGTTATGTTATTATAGGAACTCTATGCTTTCTCTTGTCACTCACCTCCTGTCTGTATTGCAGTCTTTATTAGCCATTTGTGGACTGTAGCAAAATCAGAGTTCTTAGCTGTCGACATCCTTAACTACATTTGCTCAAATCGGAACAATGGATTTGCCTTCCAGGAGTTTACCGTCCTACAGGAGGGGAGAGGCATCCTCAGAAAGACCTCAGTCCTCTGTGTGAGTTGTAAGTCCCCTAAAGGGAAGAGGTGAGGTGACACAGGGCCACAGGCCATGCCTGGGCTTCAAAGTCTGCCTAGCTGCCTACAGTCCTGGGGTAACAGACACCCCCAGATTGATACCCAGGCCAACCGTAGCCTCAAGATTCCCTCAAACTGTTTCTGGGAGACATACATGTGGACTGGGATGAACTCTAGGCACTAGATTTGTCCATGGAGAAACCAGCAGCCTTAAGACATAATACCAGTTTGTTTTCTTCATGGTTAATAGTAACTCACGGCAGCTGAATGGCCATTTACAGCTCTGAGCCAAGCACTGTCCTTTGTCTCTGTGCCCTGGCTGTTCTGGGCAGCTGTGTGTCCAGCTCTGGTCAGTGAAGTTCAAGGGCCACCATTTGGAGGGGGCATTCTGAGAAAGCTTTCGCTTTCCCTTCTGGTTGCACTGTCAGCCCTTCTCCTTCTATTTGTCGTGAATGAAGTCAAGATGGCTGGAGCTACAGCAAGCATATTGCAACTATGAGGCGACACCCTGACACGAAGGGCAAGAGAATCACAGAGAGACCAAAACTGATGCTGCAAACTACCTGCTCTTAGGCTTTGTTTTGTGAGAAAAACAGACCTATATTTCTTCAGTTCAGTTCAGTCGCTCAGTCGTGTCTGACTCTTTGTGACCCCATGGGCTGCAGCACACCAGGTTTCCCTGCCCATCACCAACTCCCGGAGCCTGCTCAAACTCATGTCCATTGAGTCAGTGATGCTATCTAACCATCTCATCCTCTGTCACCTGCCTTCTCCTGCCTTCAGTCTTTCCTAGCATCAGGGTTTTTTTTTTCAGTGAGTCAGCTCTTCGCATCAGGTGGCCCAAGTACTAGAGCTTCAGCTTCAGCATCAGTCCTTCCAGGACTGATTGCCTTTACAATTGACTGGTTTGAGAGTCCCCTGGACTGCAAGATGATCAAACCAGTCAGGCTACTTACTGATGCTTAATTATTCTGTTATTTGTTAATGGATAGGGAACTATACAGACATGTCTAGTCCAGGCCTGGAACTGATCCTGAAGGTCACAGAATTCTCAGAGGGATTGAGGAAAGTACTAGACAGCAGAGGATGAAACCAAGAACTGGCAGCTTGCTCCTGGGACAGATACCTAAGTCCCGTCGGCTTCAGGAGATATCTAAGCTCCTGGCTACATCTTGCTCTGGTTAAAAAGCACCAGTAGGGTGCTCTCGGGTTTGACTACATGAAACCAAAGTGATATTCCCCTTCTAACTCATTGCCACCTCTCTAAATACAACTTTTTGTTTTATCAGTCTTTCCAACCATGATAAAGCCTCTTTCCTTCCACAGTTCTTTGCCACTCCTTCACTCAAGGCTGGCTTTATGGGCATCAGAAATGTCCAGGTACACAGGGCTCTGCACTTAAAATGGTCTCAGCCTTGACTTAACGCACTACTGTCACTGCTGTGAAATTCTTAAGTTAAAAAAATTTTTTTATTCTATTAATATTTATTTTAAAAGTATGGTTTATTTACAATATAATATTGGTTTCAGGTGTAGTGCATAGTGCTCCAGTATTTTTTTATGTACAGACTATGCCTGATTAAAATTTATTACAAGATAATGGCCTTCCCTGGTGGCTCAGATGGTTAAGCATCTGTCTACAGTGCGGGAGACCCGAGTTCTATCCCTGGGCTGGGAAGATCCCCTGGAGAAGGAAATGGCAATCCACTCCAGTACTATTGCCTGAAAAATCCCATGGACAGAGGAGCCTGTTAGGCTACAGTCTGTGGGGTCGCAAAGAGTCGGACACGACTGAACGACTTTACTTTACTTAATGGCTATAATTCCCCTTCTTATAAATCTTTGTTGCTCGTGTGGGAGGGAGGCACAGGAGAGGGACTGTATGTACACCTAGCTCTGATTCACTTTGTTCCATATCAGAAACTAATAGAACACGGTAAAGCAGCTACACTCCAATAATAAAATGGAAAAAATAGAAATTCTTAATTTTTTAACATAGGGTTCTAGATTTTGACTTTGATCTGTGCCTTGAAAGTGATGTAACCAGTCCTGCCTCCGCTTACAGACTTCGACTTTGGGCCATGTCTTAGCTTCTCTGAACCTCAGTTTCCTCATCTGTAAAATGAGAATAATCCTAACTCCTTTGCCTGGTTGCTGGTGGACTTCATGAGACATTAGCGGAGCAGCTCCACCATGCCTGGCCTGCTCGAGTGCCCCGTTCTAGTTCCTTGTCTGCCTGACTCCTACTGCGGTTGACTGCACCTGTGTCCATCTCCAATGATGAAGTTCACTTTCCTGGTTCATCATTTAGGAGTGTGATGCCAGGTAAGCTCTTTGAGGGTTGAGATCCTCTTTATTTCCTCCATGGCACCTGGGATGGTCCCTTGTCCTTGGCATCACCTGGTAAAGTTTTGATGATGTATAGGTGCTGTTCTGGAAGCTTCTAGAACTCTAGGAGAAACCTACTTCTTCTTTAGAAGTAGAATTTAGAGAACAGCAGAATTTAACAGCAGTATTACAAAGAAGTGGTTTCTCTGGTGGCTCAGTGGTAAAGAATCCACATGCCAATGGAGGAGACGTGGGTTCAGTCTCTGGGTTGGGGAGATCTTCCTGAAGAGGAAATGGCAACCCCCTCCAGTACTCTTGCCTAGGGAATTCCAGGGACAGAGGAACCTGGTGGGCTATAGTCCATGGGATCACAGAGTCGGACATGACTTAGTGATTGACCACACACACATAACAAAGAAGGCTTAGCTGATATTTTGTGAGACTCCAGTTGCTATCCTCGCTTGGCTGACTTAATATAAAACAGTCAGAATCTCCTCTCTGCCTCCCCTGAGCTTCCAAGTGGAATTAGATCAGAGCTGAGACGTTACCATAAGGAATGAAAAGCAGCCAGGACCAGGCCTCTTTCGGGCCGGGGTGAATTCCGCCACGAGAGCAGTAAAGGTCTTTGTCAATAAGCCCGTTTCCACAGTGGGCTCTAGTTTCCCTGAGGACTGAACTCCAGTCGTGTCCCGGATGCCTGATGGCCAAGGGGCAGCCTGCTTGCCAGGCAGAAGAGTTGGCACCTAGCCCCAAGTGTGGTTTCCAAGAACTCAGTCAGTGAAAATGAGTGGTACTGACAGACTAGTTAGACGAAGGAGAATTTTGGACAGAAATAACTCATTTTGTTGCATTTAGAAAAAACATACCTTCAACAAATCTGTTTAAAGTTTTAAGCATTTTAATAAGCACCAGCTGACATAGCTGATGCACAAGCAGTTAATGTAGCTGATATAATTTGATAACCACCAGTGATGAAGCACTCTTGAGCTGCACCTCAGCCCTCCCCCGCAGTGTCGTGAGGTAAGGAGTTGACCTGACCCACTACGAAGTATGTAAATTAAGGTTTTTTATTTTTGTATGTATTACTTTTCCCATTTAATTTTTTTAAAGTTGATATGCCTTATTTTGATTTTTAGTCAATAAATTTTCTTTTCCTCTTTTTGGCTGCATAACAAGCAGGATCTTAGTTCCCCAACCAGGGATCAAACCTATGTCCCCTGCAGTGAGGGCATACAATCTTAACCTCTGGACTACCAGGGAAGGAAAGAAAGTTGCTCAGTCATGTCCGACTCTTTGAGACCCCATGGACTGTAGCCTACCAGGCTCTTCCGTCCATGGGATTTTCCAGGCAAGAATACTAGAGTGGGTTACCATTTCCTTCTCCAAGGGATCGTCCCGACTCAGGGATTGAACCCTGGTCTCCCTCATTGTAGGCAGATGCTTTACCATCTAAGCCACCAGGGAAGCCTCAGTAAACTCAGATTTAAGAGGATAAGTAAATTGCCTGAGGGCATGGAGCCGGCCAGCCCCAGGCTGCCTGACTCCCCAACTGCTCCTGTGTTAAGTACATCCATCTCAAATGCAAAGCTTGGAGAATGTTAATATGCGCATGACCCAGTAACTACCACTCTAATCAGGATGTGGAACACTTCCAGCATTCTGGAAGCTTCTGTCAATACCCTCCACCCCTCCCAGTAATTCCTCCTCTGACATAAATTAGTTGGAGGCAAAACAGTCTTGCTGGTTTCTTTGCCTACATTTGTTCCTCAAACAAGACAAGAGATGCTTCTGTCCCTTGGCCCTGCTAATAAAATCCATATGTATCATATGTGTTCATGCTAAGCCACTTCAGTCATGTCTGACTCTCAACAACCCTATGGCCTATAGCCCTCTAGGCTCTTCTGTCCATGGGCTCCTCTCCCAGGCAAGATTTCTGGAGTGGGTTGCCATGCCCTTCTCCAGAGGATCTTCCCAACTCAGAGTCACATGTGTTCAGTTATATGTAAAATCCCCAGAGTAAAAAGTACCTTGTACCTAGAGGCTTCTGTGTCCAAGTCATGAGCCCCGCACTTCATGATGCCCATGTCCCGGTGGTAAGGACTTCCTTCCTGTCTCGCTGAGGCACAGGACTACACTTGACATCAGGGAGACCCTGGGCAAGGGTCAAGGAGAGGCCCAGAGACCTTTCGTTTTTGGCTGTGTTGGGGCTAGTTGCATCTTGGGCTCTGTAGTTTCAGCGTGCAGGCTCAATTGCCCTGCAGCATGTGGCATCTAGTTCTCCAACCAGGGATCCAACCTGGATCCCCTACATTTCAAGGTGGATTCTTAACCACTGGACCACCACGGAAGTCCCAGTCATTTGACTAGATGTTTCGGAGTTGCAACAAAGCCTATTGGAGTACTCCCTGCCCCCTGTCTTCATAAGTAAAACTTTTCATAACACCAGGCTTGAATTTAGAGTACCCAGACTCCTTGGAATTCTGAAACATGGCAGTGGAGTGTTAGCTGTGACTAGGCTGGGCAGCCTGCCTGCTCTTTTCCTATTTCTGGCTCCATCCCATATCTGATGTATGTATGTGGCCACCCCACCCCTAAGTTCTGTCCACAAAAAGGAAGCCTTGACCAGCTGCCCAGCCTACCCTCAAGCACGCTAGTGGCATGGGGCATCTTTGGAAAGACAGATCTGTGAGAGACCAGCTCTGGACATCCAGAGAGAGGCCTGGAAGGGAAGATAGGAGCTTCAGGGAGGAGCGTTCATTTGGGGCTGCAACTTCCTCACCCCCACAGGTCTGGACACAGCCTGGGGAGGGCCAGGTGGGACCTGCGGAACTCAGAGCTTAAAATGCCCTTTTGTCTAGTCCCAGGGTGATTCTACAAAATTAAGGCCATTTGTCTCAATCAAGAGACAGTTCTTGTCATTCTCAAATTCACTCTGAATAGTTGGGTTTGTAGCCAGTGGACCACCAGGGAAGTCCCTGAAATGGATATCGACAGCAGGCACTGTGGACAAAGGCTTCCCTAGTAGCTCAACTGGTAAAGAATCTGCCTGCAATGCAGGAGACCACGATTTGATTCCTGGGGGATAGCTACCCACTCCAGTATTCTCGGGCTTCCCTGGTGGCTCAGACAGCAAAGAATCTACTTGCAATGCGGAAGACTTGGGTTCGATCCCTGGGTTGGGATGATCCCTTGAAGGAGGGCATGGCAACCCACTCTTGTATTCTTGCCTGGAGAATCCTCATGGACAGAGGAGCCTGGCAGGCTACAGTCCGTGGGGTCACAAAGAGTCGGACATGACTGAGGGACTAAGCGCAGCACAGCAGCAGTGGATAAGGCAGAAGAAGTCTCTGCTCTCAAGGGGTTTACATTCTAATGATAAGGTAGGGATACCATAGGTACATAAATAAATAAATACTTCACATTATTTCAGACAGACCTAAGTGCTGTGGATGCTGAATCATGAGCTAGAGATGAAGGAGGCAGTAGGGAGTGCGTTCGAGGCTCTGAAGACCTGCCAAGGGTTCCACTCCCACCAGGGCCCTCAGGCTCTTGTCCAGTGGGTCCAGCAAACCATCCTGGGTCTTTTCTGGAACTGAACATTGCCTGTCATGACCCTGATTCTACAGGGTACTTATAGCTCTGCAAGAAATTAGGACAAAATAGGTAGGTTGCCTTGAGTCCTTTTTAAAACAAAGAGGGCTAAGCAGACAAATAAAAGGATGAGGACGGCGCTAATTCATCCCAATAACACTGTCCACCCACATTGTGATTTAAAGATCAAAAAACACTTTGCCAGGTATTTTCTTGTTTGATCCTCACCTAAGCCATTGAGTTTGGCGGGGTAAGTACCACAGTCCACCCCAAGATTTGCAGGAAGGGATAGATTGTGAAGAGACCTGCTGAAGGTCAAGTTGAAGCACCAGGGATGGGCCTGTCTCCGGGCCAGGCGCCCGCTCCCTCTTCCCCCACATGGTGGTGACTCACCCCTGCCTTGCTGCCCTGAACCTGCTCAGGGCTTCAGGAAGGAGCTCAGCCAGGCTTTTAATAATCAGTCAAGAGTTTTCCTGAGGCATCCACACAGACTTTTGGCTAGTCTTCTCAGAAGCTGTTCTCGCAAAATGCTTTCTGATTTTTCGCCTAATCAGTAGTGAGGTGTTTTTTTTTTTTTTTAAATAGCCCTTCCATTCTCTTTTTCGCACCAGCCAGCCTGGCAAGGCCTATTTCATTTCTGAGATTCAAATTGGAAACTGCCTTCTGTTCTCATTAGTTTGGGTTGTAGTGGTCATTACATCCTAAACAATTAATCCCTGAATGCCAATTTCTTACTAGAATTATCCTGGACTCAACAACTGGTTTTCTTAGCAGCAAGGCAGAAGCAATTATTCCTGGCTTTTGTAACTAAACATGCTGCGCTTGGCACTTTACAATGTTTTCATCATCATTGAGTTATCAACATTTATCCCTATCAGGGGAAAGGGAAGGCTGTCCAGTTACGAAGTTCTGGCAATCACGTAGACCTGTTTACTGGTATCTGTGGGGCTCCCTTCACTTGCTCAGATGAGGGAGGAAGCCCCTCAGGCCCTAGACCCTGTGTCTGAGTCTGGGCCCATCTGAGAAGTAATAGAAAACCAAGGGGGAGAGGTGGTCTACCTCTAAGATCTCAGGTTACAGGGCTGTGCTCTCAGGTTACATGGGAACTCAGGGCCCATGGCTGGAGACAGTGTCCTTGAGCTTGTGGGGACTGTCTGCTTGGGTTCCAGATTCTCTTCTGGGGAAGCTTCCCTTCTAAAGCTGGGCCACTCAGAGTCAACCCGGGGTCTGATGGGGTCTGTGGGAGTCCCTTCTCCAGTAGGACAGGCAGAGCTATACCAGGACCATCAGGCAGCTCAGCCCACCCTGGACTAGGAGAGGCCTGCTTACCTTCCTGTGCACTGACCCAGACTTAGGTCTTCTGGAGGGTGGCGAGATGGGAGATACTGGGGCAGCTCTGGGGCTGGGTCCTGAGGTCATGCTCCTGGCTCCACCCCTCACTGCTGGGTGACTGTGGGCACACTGCTTACCCTCTCCCTGCCTCATTCCTCATCTGTTAAACAGTGATGGTTATCACCATGTTTCACAGGGTAATTTTGCAGATTAAGTGAGTTAATACTTGTCATTAGAATAGCATGCCTGGCTCATAGTAAATAGCTATTAAGTGTGCATTTAAAAACAAAAAGGCATCTAAAGGAGATTTTTAATGTTCTTTTGTCCCCTTTAGGTAGAATTTAAAGACAGACAGCCTAAACCACAAAGCCCACTGGTTTCATTTGAATATACCAACAAACCAACCCTAAACTTATGGCCTTTTTTTTTTCAATTGGAGTGCAATTGCTTTACAAAGTTGTGTTAGTTTCTGCTGTAAATGATGTGCATGTTATATGTGTACAGATATAACTGCTGTACAACGAAGTGCATCAGTTATATGTGTACAGATAGAAGCAGTGGCACCCCACTCCAGTACTCTTGCCTAGAAAATCCCATGGACGGAGGAGCCTGGTAGGCTGCAGTCCATGGGGTTGCTAAGAGTCAGGCACAACTGAGCAACTTCACTTTCATGCATTGGAGAAGGAAATGGCCATCCACTCCAGTGTCCTTACCTGGAGAATCCCAGGGACGGTGGAGCCTGGTGGGCTGCTGTCTATGGGGTCGCACAGAGTCGGACACAACTGAAGCGACTTAGCAGCAGCATCCCCTCCCTCAGGGGCCTCCCCCGCCCCCATCTGGGTCCGCACAGAGTACTGCGCTGCGCTCCCTGCGCTGTATTGCTGGCTCCCAGCTGTCTCACGCAGTGTGTATGTATGTCAGTGACACCCTCCTACTCCGTCCCACCCTCCCCTTCCTTGCCACGTCCATGTGTCTCTTTTCTGCATCTGCATCTCTATTCCTGCCCTGCAAAGGTTCATCTGTACCATTTTTTTTTCTAGATTCCACATATACGCGTTAATACACAGTATTTCTTTTTCTTTTCCTGACTTGCTTCACTCTATGACAGACTCGAGGTCCACCCACATCTCTACAATGAACTCAATTTCATTCCTTTGTATGGCTGAGTAATATTCCATTGTATATCAGTGAGGTGGGTGAGGCAGGTTTGATTCTCCCTGGGGAGAGGTGTCATGGGCTGCTCCCTACTGCTGTGTGTCCCTGATACCAGCCAGGTGCCTAGAATTTTCCTGGTTATCTCTTTGCCTGCCTGCATATACTCACATGACCTCAGAGAGCAAGAAAAAATTGCATTTGTCATCTTTCCTTTTTAATTGGTTAGTGGAAAATGTGCAGACATCTGCTGTTTCAAGGGTCTTCCCAGTTGGCACAGTGGTAAAGAATCTGCCTGCCAATGCAGGAGATGCAAGAGATGCAGGTTTGATCCCTGGGTCGAGAAGATCCCCTGGGGAAGGGCATGACAACCCACTCCAGTATTCTTGCCTGGAAAATCCCATGGACAGAGGAGCCTGGCGGGCTACAGTCTGTGGGGTCACAAGAAGCAGACATGACTAAGCGCACACGCGCACACACACACACACACACACACACACACACACACACTGCTGTCCCAATGCCTGCTTCAGGAACAGAGGAACAGCAGATTCTAGTGCCCCTGGACAGCCCAGGGGTCCTGATGTTGCGAAGCTGCATGTCTGTGTGGAGCTGTGCCCCCTGCCCTCTTAATAGTGGCTCTGCCCTGGGTCTTCCCACCTCAACGTGGAAAAAACATCCCTCCAGCATTACCTGTTCTGCACCCACAAACCCTTGGGAGCTCTCAGGTGTCAGAGAACCCATCGTAATAATTCCATACCCAGATAACAAAATGGAGATGCAGAGAATGTGAAGGACTCATCCCTTGACTTTGGATAAGTTAGCTGAGTCATTCCCATCTTGAAAATCTCTGCCTTCCCTGCAGGACAAGTCTCTCCCTTTCATAATCTCAAGCTCCTTCTCGATCCTAGAGAGTTCCCTCTAACCTATTATTCAAATATGAACTATTTCCATGTTAAATACACAGAAAAACATGAAAAGAAGAAGGAAAGAAGGCAAAAGAAATTGACCTCCAAGAGGACACGCCTATGTGTTGGGCATCGATCTAAGTGCTTTTGTGTGTTTTCGACACATTTAATCCTCCACCAGCTTCACATTTTTTGTCTTCTTATAGTCTCTTGCCTAGAGTCACGTAGGTATGAATATTGGTACTAAATCTGAAGCCATATCTGAGTCCAAAGGCCATGATCTTTCTAGTACACTGAGAGGTGTTTAAGACACATCGGTAGAATTTCACTTTTCTACTAAATTTCTGTCACTCACGATAAATGGGTTAAGCTTGTATGGTTAACTATTCACATCCTCCATTTTACGTCTGTCTTATTCACCTGTTCACACCGTTATTTGGCTTAAACTGTCTTAAACTCCTTGGAAAGAGGCCACGTGTGGATGAGGTCAGCGTACAGAGCCGTCTCCAGACACCAGGGTCGCCCAGCAGGGAGGCAGCGGGCAAGTGTCACCACCTCTCACCTGCCAGGTGGCGACGCCGAGGTTAAGTGACTCGCTCAAGACCCCACGGGCGCGGAGCCCGACCGCTAGCGCCGCCTCTCGGCTCTGAGGAGACCTCCTCGGCCGAGCATTTTCAGGAGCCCTGGTGAGTGCCTGGGAGCGCCCATTTCCGCTCTCATTTCTCGAGGGTTCTTGGAGAGCCTCGGGTGTCTGGCACTGCCTTCGGCAGGTGCACCAAGAAGGGTCCAGTTGGCATTCCTCTAATTACCATAAACTGATGTAGCACTTGGGCCTCATGAGGCAGCTTCTGGCTTTTTTTTTTTTTTTTGGTCTTTTATTATTTATTTAACTGAACTGTAGTTGATTTACAGTATTGTGTTAGCTTCAGGTAGGCAGCAAAGTGATTCAGTCACACACACATATATATATTCTTTTTCAAATTCTTTTTCAATTATAGCTTATTACAAGGTAATGCATATAGTTCCCTGTGCTGTACAGTAAATCCTTGTTCTTTATCTATTTTATATACAGCAGTGTGTATGTGTTAATCCCATGCGTGCTTGTGTGCTAAGTCGATTCAGTCATGATTGACTCTTTTCGACCCCTGGACTGTAGCCTGCCAGGCTTCTCTGGAAGGAATCCAGGAAGCCCGTCCATGAAGATTCTCCAGGCAAGAATACTGGGTGAGCTGCCCTGCCCTCCTCCAGGGGACATTGCTGACCCAGGCATCCAGTCTGTGTCTCTTACATCTCCTGCATTGGCAGGCAAGTCCTTTACCACCGGTGCTGTCTGGGAAGCCCTTTTAATTCCATACTCCTAGTTTATCTCTACCCATTTCCTTTCCCCTTTGGTTACCGTAAGTTTGCTTGTTATCTGTGTCTGAGTCTATTGCCATTTTATAAATACATTTGTTTCTATTACTTTTTAGATTCCACATATCAGTTCAGTTCAGTCACTCAGTCATGTCTGACTCTTTGCGACCCCATGGACTGCAGCACACCAGGCTTCCCTGTCCATCACCAACTCCCAGAGTTTACCCAAACTCATGTCCATTGAGTTGGTGATGCCATCCAACCATTTCATCCTCTGTTGTCCCCTTCTCCTCCTTCCTTCAATCTTTCTCAGCACTGGGGTCTTTTCAAGTGACTCAGTTCTTCAAATCAGATGGCCAAAGTATTGGAGTTTCAGCTTCAGCATCAGTCGTTCCAATGACTATGCAGGACTGATTTCCTTTAGGATGGATTGGTTGGATCTCCTTGCAGTCCAAGGGACTCTCAAGGGTCTTCTCCAACACCGCAATTCAAAAGCATCAATTCTTCAGCACTCAGCTTTCTTTATAGTCGAACTCTCACATCCACACGTGACTACTGGAAAAGCCTTAGCTTTGATTACATGGACCTTTGTTGGCAAAGCAATGTCTCTGCTTTTTAACATGCTATCTAGGTTGGTCATAACTTTTCTTCCAAGGAACAAGCGTCTTTTAATTTCATGGTTGCAATCACCATCTGCAATGATTTTGGAGTTCCTCAAAATAAAGGCAGCCACTGTTTCCACTGTTTCCCCATCTATTTGCCATGAAGTGGGGAGGATAAGATGCCATAATCTTTATTTTCTGAATGTTGAGCTTTAAGCCAAGTTTTCACTCTCCTCTCTCACTTTCATCAAGAGGCTCTTTAGTTCTCCACTTTCTGCCATAAGGGTGGTGTCATCTGCATATCTGAGCCCAGCGTTTCTCATGATGTACTCTGCATATAAGTTAAATAAGCAGGGTGACAATATACAGCCTTGAAGTACTCCTTTTCCTATTTGGAACCAGTTTGTTGTTCTATGTCCAGTTCTAACTGTTGCTTCTTGACCTGCATATAGGTTTTTCAAGAGGCAGGTCAGGTGGTCTGGTATTGCTATCTCTTTAAGAATTTTCCACAGTTTGTTGTGGTCCACACAATCAAAGGCTTTGGCATAGTCAATAAAGCAGTAGATATTTTTCTAGAACTCTCTTGCTTTTTTGATGATCCAGCAGATATTGGCAATTTGATCTCTGGTTCCTCTGCCTTTTCTAAAACCAGCTTGAACATCAGGAAGTTCACAGTTCACGTATTGTTGAAGCCTGGCTTGGAGAATTTTGACCATTACTTTATTAGCATGTGAGTTGAGTGCAATTGTGTGGTAGTTTGGGCATTATTTGGCATTTCCTTTCTTTGGGATTTGCTATCTCTTTAAGAATTTTCCACAGTTTGTTGTGGTCCACACAATCAAAGGCTTTGGCATAGTCAATAAAGCAGTAGATATTTTTCTAGAACTCTCTTGCTTTTTTGATGATCCAGCAGATATTGGCAATTTGATCTCTGGTTCCTCTGCCTTTTCTAAAACCAGCTTGAACATCAGGAAGTTCACAGTTCACGTATTGTTGAAGCCTGGCTTGGAGAATTTTGACCATTACTTTATTAGCATGTGAGTTGAGTGCAATTGTGTGGTAGTTTGGGCATTCTTTGGCATTTCCTTTCTTTGGGATTGGAATGAAAACTGACCTTTTCCAGTCCTGTGACCACTGCTGAGTTTTCCAAATTTGCTGGCATATTGAGTTCAGCACTTCCACAGCATCATCTTTTAGGAATTGAAATAGCTCAACTGGAATTCCATCACCTCCATTAGCTTTGTTTGTAGTGATGCTTCCTAAGGCCAACTTGACTCCGCATTCCAGAATGTCTGGTTCTAGGTTGGTGATTACATCATCATGATTATCTAGGTCGTGAAGATCTTTTTTGTATAGTTCTTCTGTGTATTCTTGCCACCTCTTCTTAATATCTTCTGCTTCTGTTAGGTCCATACCATTTCTGTCCTTTATTGAGCCCATTTTTGCATGAAATGTTCCCTTGGTATCTCTAATTTTCTTGAGATGTCTATCTTTCCCATTCTATTGTTTTCCTCTATTTCTTTGCATTGTTCACTGAGGAAGGCTTTCTTATCTCTCCTTGCTATTCTCTGGAACTCTGCATTCAAATGGGTATACCTTTCCTTTTCTCCTTTGCTTTTCCCTTCTCTTCTTTTCACAGCTGTTTATAAGGCCTCCCCAGACAGCCATTTTGCCTTTTTGCATTTCTTTTTCTTGGGGATAGTCTTGATCCCTGCCTCCTGTACAGTGTCACAAACCTCTGTCCATAGTTCTTCGGGCACTCTGTCTATCAGGTCTAATCCCTTGAATCTATTTCTCACTTCCACTGTATAATCGTATGGGATTTGATTTAGGTCATACCTGAATGGTCTAGTGGTTTTCCCTACTTTCTTCAATTTAAATCTGAATTTGGCAATAAGGAGTTCATAATCTGAGCCATTGTCAGCTCCTGGTCTTGTTTTTGCTGACTGTATAGAGCTTCTCCATCTTTGGCTGCAAAGAATATAATCCATCTGATTTCAGTATTGACCATCTGGTGATGTCCATGTGTAGAATCTTCTCTTGTTTTGTTGGGAGAGGGTGTTTGCTAGATTCCACATGAATGATATCATATAATAGTATAAATGATATAAATTTAATGATAAATGATAGCATATAATAGTAAGATTTGTCTTTGTCTGACTTGGCATTCAGTATGATCACCTCTAGGTCCCTCTGTGTTGCTGTGAATGGTAATATTTCATTGCTTTTTTATGGCTGAGTAACATTCCACTGCCTATATATACCACATCTGCTTTATCCACTCATCTGTTGATGGACACTTAGGTTGCTTACATGTCCTGGGTACTGTAAACAGTGCCTCTCTGAACATTGGGGTACGTATATCTTTTCAAATTAGAGTTTTTGTCTTTTCCAGATACTATATATTCAGGTGTAGGATTGCTGGATTCTATGGTAGTTGTAGTTTTCGCTTTTTAAAGAGCTTCCATACTATTTTCTATAGTAGTTGTATCAATTTATATTCCTATCAGCAGTGTAAGAGAGTTCCCTTCTTTCCACACCCTGTCTGGCATTTATTGATCTAGACTTTTCCATGATAGCCATTCTGCCTGGTGTGACATCGTACCTCATGGTAGTTTTGATTTCCATTTCTCTAATGACTAGCATTGTGGATCTTTTCATGTGCCTCTTGGCTGTCTGTATGTCTTTTTTGGAGAAATATCTATTTAGGTAATCTGCCTATTTTTTGATTGGGTTGTTTTTTGGATACAGTTGTATGAACTGTTTATATATTTTAGAAATTAAGCCCTTGTCAGTTACATTGTTTGCAAATATTTTCTCCCCATCCACAGTTGTCTTTTTCTTTTGTGGATGGTTTCCTTTGCTATGCAACAGCTTTTAAGTTTGATTAGGTCCCATTTGTGTATTTTTGCTTTTACCTTTGCCTTGAGAGACTTATGTAAGAAAATATTGGTACAATTTCTGTCAGAGAAAGCCGTGTGTTCTAGGACTTTTAAGATGCCATGGCTTAAATGTGAGCCACTTTGAGTTTATTTGTGTGTACAGTATGTGGGTTATTCTAACTTCACTGAGCTACATGAGGTTGTCTAGGTTTCCCAGCCTCACTTGGTGAAGAGACCGTCTTTTTTTTTGGCTCCACTGTGCAGCTTGTGGGATCTTAGTTCTCCGGCCAGGATCAAACCTGTGCCCTGCAGTGGCAGCGCAGAGTCTTAACCGCTGGGCCACCGGGGGACGTCCTGAAGAGAGCTGACTTTTGAGTGGGGCAGTTTCTTCAAGTGCTCATCAGCCCTCCTGCTTACGGGAGTGAGGGTGATGGTGTGCAGGGCTGGGGCCAGCAGAGGGGCTTCAGGGCCAGGCCCCTGCCCCCTGTGGTCCTCCAGGTGGTCAGCCCGAGGGCCACAGAGATGAGTAGGCATCCCGGGGGCTGGGAATGGCGGGGACGGCACATGGCTCCAGTCTGAGGCACTTTCCTCCCAGAATTCCTTTAGCTCCTTCGTGTCAGCATCCCCCGTGAGCCCCCTGCAGCCTCTGTGAGTTTCCTCAGACGTCAGGGCTGCCGCTTGAGGTGACTCTGGGGATTGCCTACCTTGGTGACCTCCCTCCACGGTGCCTGGCTGAGCATGTTCCTCAGAAGTGAGTATAGACGCTGCCCTGCGTAGCTCCAGCTTGTATACTGGGAACAAAGACATGGGCATCACTCCACCCTTCTGCCATAAGCCCACCTCTAACCCGGATGCCTCCCTCAGCTCAGTTCTTCTCATGGCAGCTTTGGAAAGAAGAAACGTTTGAAGAGCACTAGGAGAAGGGCTGACCAGAAGTCAAGGTAGAGGCTGAGTTAAATTAGGTAGAAAATGGTCATTAAAAGTTCGCTCCTCTTTGATGTGAGTTTAAAAAAATAAATTTGATAATAAAGTATGGCTGCTAATGGGAAAGAAAATTTCAAAGTTCTGTGGATCTCTGAGAGAGCCGGTGTGACAGGGTAAGAGCCTCATTCTCTTGAAGTATGCTTTTGATTTTGAATAAAAAGATTTCTTTCTTTTCTTCTCAGAGAAAAAGTGCCCTGTTTAATGATATCCGAGTGCTTAGAGAGTGTTTGCATTCTGACATGGTCGACTAGTTCCCATTGTCATTGAGAAGCAAATGAGGCATTGACAAGACAGTCACGTGGCCCAGATTTAGGGGTCAGTGCTAGGGCTCAGTGGTAAAGGAAGCTGCCTGCCAGTGCAGGAGACGTAAGAGACACAGGTTCAATCCCCTGGAGAAGGAAATGGCAGTCAATTCCAGTATTCTTGCCTGGAAAATCCCATGGACAGAGGAGCCTGGCGGGCTATAGTCTATGGGATTGCAGAATTGGACATGACTTAGTAACTGAGCACCTAAACACACACATATAACAAAGAAGCATAGTCATTATTTTGTGAGACTCAAATTGCTATCCTGATTTGTCTGACCTAATATAAAACAGTCCACAGGGTCAGGAAGAGTCGGACAAGACTGACCCACTGAGCGTGCCCGCTAGTTTCAGACACTTGTCCTCCTCCAATTATGTAATCCATTTGAAAAAAATGATCACGAGACACGAACTTCCTTTTCTGCAGATAATTTTGAGTCGAGCACTTAGGTAAAGTTGGTGCCAAGATTTCCTTCAAGTATTTTATGCAAATCGTAATTTTTAAAAATATGTGTATGTTTATTATTTATTTGGCTGCGTGGAGTCTTAGCTGCAGTGTGCTCCACCTTCACCACGTCATGTGGAATCTTCTGAGGCAGCACATGGACTCTCTAGTTGTGGTGCTCGGGCTTCAGTAGTTGAAGGTGCTGGGGCTTAGTTGTTCCTCGGCATGTGGGATCTTAGTTTCCTGACCAGGGACTGAACCTGCATCTCCTGCATTGGAAGGCAGATTCTTAACCACTGGACCACCAGGGAAATCCCCCAAAGTCATAGTTGTTATCAAGCCTGATTTGGAAGGCTAAGGCTCTTTGTAGAAGCTTCCAAGTAGGTAGTCTATGATGGAGCGGGAGAGACAGCTTAACACAGAGGTTAAAAGCACCAGTTAAAGTCTACCACTCATTAGATGCACCTCTGGACAAGTTATGTAATATCTCTGTACCTCAGCTTCCCCTCATGTGATTTGGAGATAGACTGTCGGCATTGTTCTGAGAATTTTTAAAAGGCAATTCGGGTAAATCACTTAGCATGGCACGTGGCACTTAGGAAATGCTCAATAAATATATGTTAATTAGGAAACATATACATGTATGTGGACTTACCTGTGGCTCAGAAAGAGAATCTGCCTGCAATGCTGGAGACCCAGGTTTGATCCGTGGGGTTGGGAAGATCCTCTAGAGAAGGGAATGGCAACCTACTGCAGTATTCTTGCCTGCAGAATCCCATGGACAGAGGACCCGGGCAGGCTACAGTCTATGGGGTCGCAAAGAGTTGGACACGACTGAGCAACTAACACTACACTACCCACATATGTAGTTTTAACTTGGGTTCCCAAAGGAGAGCCTGAGAGAAGGACTTCATACAGTGGTTTTTTTGGGAAGAGTTCCAGGAGGCAGGAGGAAGGGACAAAGTCGCTGCCATTGGCCACAGGGTCCATCCCACGGGGCAGCCCAGGGAATCCTAGAGCAACCCTCCCGGGATCATCCCCCAAGAGCTGAGGCATCTGTGTGTGTTTAATGTATGTACACACAGAGTGCATGAGCCAGGATCTCAGCTCAATATTTTTAAATGAAATATAATACACTCAACATTAGTCTTATGGCCGGTTGTTTGTTGTGAAATAGGAATGCTAAGGGATGACACACGAAGAAATTTTTAAAAGCACAGGATTTTAAAAAAGGATTTCTTTTTTTATAAGTGTATTTATTTTTGACTGAGCTGGGTCTTCGTTGTTGTGCAGGCTTTTCTCCGGTTGCAGTGAGCGGGGGCTACTCTCTAGTTGACGTGCGAGGGCTTCTCATTCTGGTGGCTTCTGTGCTGCAGAGCACGGGCTCTGGGGCTCTTCAGCTTCAGCAGCTGCAGCACATGGGCGCAGTATTGGGGCTCCCAGGCCCTAGAGCGCAGGCTCAATAGTTGTGGTACACGGGCTTAGCTGTTCCATGACATGTCGAATCTTCCCTGATCAGGGATCAACCCCGAGCCTCCTGCATTGGCAGACGGATTCTTTACCACTGAACCACCAGGGAAGCCCCCAGGCACAGGATTTTAATTTTAAATGGTTTCACTGCACAGAGTTGTGTATCACTGAGCAAGCTTTTTTCCTTTCCTCTGCTTTGATGGAATGATAATAATACACTACTTCCTAGGGAGAATTAAAGGCATAGCATTTAACACAGTTCCTGGACATAGCATGCCTTCCATAAATGGTAGCTATTTTGTGGTTGTTCTGATCATTATTGTTATTATTGTGTGCATAACTGGGACAGCAGAAAAGCACAGCCTGTGGGTTTCAGGATATGTAGCCAGCTTAGCCTAAGTCACAGTATACCTGTAATTTATAGAAAGGGAACACGAGGTTCTGAGTGGCTTTCTGCCTTGGACTTCCTGGCACATCCTTGGCGAAGCGTAGGAATTAGATCCGAGGGACCATGGCGTCTGGCTACAAAGCTGGGCAGATGGCTAGACTAGCTGGCCCATCTTTTGTAAAATCTTGTATCAATCTGGATTTGGTTCCGTCTCTGTGGAGCCTTCCTAATGCCATGCGCACCCTCCCCAAAATGGTCTGCAGTGGCCTTTCCGCTCCACAGAGGACACTCTCCAGTTTTGTCCTGGGGGCCCTGCCCCTTCCACAGTCCAGTCTCTTCCAGCTGGAGTTCCTGGTACTGCCTGGAGACAGCCCTGCAGCACACAGCTCCCTCCTAATCACAGGTTCGTGATTAAAAATACATTAAAGGACGGAGAAATGATTAAGAGGTACAGCGTCTTGCAAGTAAAACTGACATTTCCAGTTAGACCACAATTCTAAATGATCCACAGGGACCCTATTCATCTGCTAAAAACACTGGGCTGATCACAGATTGGTTTCTGATGGTGCTTTCATCCTGAGCCCCAGGTCAAGATGAAAACATGGCCTTTTGTAGCAGAACTTGACCTACCCTGCTATCTGAAAGTCTGGGGTTGTGGCTTGGGTGATTTCACTTACAGCTTCATCCCAGTCCTTTGCTATGTGTTTGTGCCAGCAGTAGAGATGAGAGGAACATTGCCTTTTCAATACCCCACGTTTACCTGGCTAGTTGTTTCCTTGCCAAGGTTCTAAGGACAAGGGCTCCCTGGGAAGATGCCCAGCATGTGTGGGCTCACATTAGAGAGGCAGCATCTTTATCCAACACCCCAGGCCCCAGCAGTGTGGTAGCACAGAGCAGTGGGCCCTGCCCTGCCTCAGTTGTGACCCTGGAATCACCCCTTTGGGTCTCATCTGTTTGAACCAGGACATGGACTCTGGTTCCCTGAGCTTGAACCCATTGTTGTTTAGTCGCCAAGTCGTGTCTGACTCTATTCAACTCCTGCCAGGCTCCTCTGTTCATGGACTTCTCCAGGCAAAAACACTGGAGTGGGTTGCCATGCCCTCCTCCAGGGGATCTTCCCAACCCAGAGGTCAAATCATGTCTCCTGCATTGGCAGGCAGATTCTTTACCACTGAGCCACCTGGGAAGCCTGAGCTTGAACCTACTATGCTTCAAAATCTTGGTCAGTCAACAGACAGGTCCTTTCACTGCTGACCCTTCCCTCTCTTTCCCCCAACATCCAGTCTGAGAAGTTTGATCACTTGTCCAAGTTGGGCAGAAGAATCTTGCTACATCTCGCACACCAGGAACATCTCTAAGGAGCTCCACTTACTAGTGATAACAGCTACCATTTATGGAATATGTACAAGGTGATGGCTGCTGTACTAAGCAATTTAGCTATATTATATCTCACCTTCATGATAAGCATTTTGATAATTGAGGAAATGCAGGTTCTGGGAGGTCAAAGAGGTTTCTCAAGGGAACTGACATCACTGGATCCAAGCCCAGCTAGGTCTGAGTCCAAAGCCTGTACTCCACAGCCTCAGCTAGAATGTTCCTCTTCCATCTCTCCCTTTACCTCTTTTCTGAGGCTGGAAGTCAGTGACAGTTTGGGTGGGGAAGAAAGATCCATTCTTTCCTCAACGGTGGTGCTGGGGACCCCATCTACTGGGCTTTACATCCTCTGATCTTTCACTGCTATTGAGAAACCACTCAGGATCCAAAAAGACTGGCATTTCAGAATTGCCATGGACCATGTGTGTGTGTCTGTGTGTGTGTGTGTGTCTGTGTCTGTGTGGAAACTCAGGTGGAGTAAGGAATAGCCCAGCACCCTGTGGCCTTTCTTGGTGCTTTTTATAGACTTGCCTGATGATAGGATCCAGGAAATTCTTTCTTGGCTTAGAAAGGCCAGAGCCTCTCTCTCCCTTGATTTCAGGGGCTACAGGTGGCTCAGTGGTAAATCAGCTTGCCAGTGGTGGCTCAATGGTGGCTGGTGGCTCAGCCTGCCAATGCAGGAGACTCAGTTTCCATCCTTGGATCAGGAAGAGCCCCTGGAGGAGGAAATGGCAACCCACTCCAGTATCCTTGCCTGGAGAATCCCATGGACAGAGGAGCCTGGCGGGCTACAAGTCCATGGGGTCTCAACGAGCCGGACACGACTTAGCAACTAAATAAGAACACCACGAGCCGGACATGACTTAGCAACTAAATAAGAACACCAAGCTTCCGTTAAGCATCAACCATCCCACCTAGCTCAGAGGGAAGGGGCTTCCTCAAGGCAGAATGAACTGCAGGCAGAGAGAAAATGAGTGTCCAGTTTCCCAGGGAGCCTGCAGGTTTTGCCCGCTTACCTCTCCCCACCCTGTTGCATCTCTCAGTGGTGTTACTCAGCCTCACAGCCTCACCCCATCAGATGTCCCTCACAGACCCTCTGGCCCTTGTTTTACTCGGCTGCCGCTAATGAAAAGAAAGCATGCATAAGTCATGAGGACCCTTCTCCGGAGGGAGGAGAGGGAACCTTGTGGCAGGGCTCCTGGCTCTGCAGATGATGGGCACCAGGGCACACATGCCAGCCCCTGTCCCACCTGGCACGCCCATCCTCCCCCAATCCAGCCCCTCATCCACTGCACTTCCAGGCTCAGAACTCAAGCAGGGCTCAGGGTTTTCTTTGAAGTTAGGCAATAAGGACAAATCTGACTTTTGTAAGGCAAGAAATTGTTCTATTCAAAACTCTCTTGCAGGCCAAGGGCAATTCACAAGTACTAAGGAACAGCAGGCCCCGAGGCCCAAAGGAAGGGAGGGGAGGTGGAGGAAAACAGAAGGTGGAGTAGTGGGGAGACTGACTCCAGCTTCCGAGGACTGGCTTTTAGCTTTTATCGTAATGACCCGTGTTGACAATAACGGCTGCTATTTACCAACTCTCTCCTCCCTGGCAGACGTTTTCCTTCTGTGAGCTCATTTACTCCTTGCAGCCCCATCGAAGGTGGGCGTTCTTTCCTGCTTTTTATAGAGAAGGAAATGAAGCCTCTGAGAGGAGAAGTCATTTGTTCAAAGTCACCCATCGGCCAATGGAACAGTCTGGATTTGAGCTCAGCTCTTTCTGCCCCAAAGCCTGTGTGTTTTCCCTACACCCACTGCTTCACCCCTGTATTGATCTGGTGGATTTACAAACTGTGTGCTAATGCTGTATGCTTCTGACAGTGTATCTCTTTATCATTTGATTTTTAAAATATGATGTGCAGACATCCACGTAGATTATATTATTTTTAAAAGAATTTGAAACAGGAAAGAAAATTTATGGAAGGGGTAGGGGAATAAGGAAGGATGGTGATAAAGAGGGCTTCCCAGGTGGTGCTAAAGAACCTGCCTGCTGATGCAGGAAACATAATGAGATGTGGGTTTGATCCCTGGGTCGGGAAGATCTCCTAGGGAAGGGAATGGCAGTCCACTCCAGTATTCTTGCCCGGAGAATCTTATGGACAGAGGAGCCTGGTGGGCTGCAGTCCATGGGGTCGCAGAGAGTCGAACACAATGAATTGACTTAGCACTCCATGCGGTGATGAAGAGGGCCTGATTTGCTAAGGAAATGTGGGTCTGATAAAGGGGAGATGACAGGGTGTGTGATGCAGCCCACGGGGTCACACTGGCTTGGCTAGGGCTGATGGGGTACAGGAAGGAGGTCCCCACAATTTCCTGCTCCCACAGCATGCACTCAAGCAAGGGGTGTTTAAACTAACTGGAAGGTAGCCTGGGGCAGCCGGGAATTTAGGTCTGACCTTTGGAGACCTAACTTCTGGTTCCAATTTTGTCACAAAATAGATTGAGTCTGCAAGAGGGAAGTAGTGGGTTGAATAAAGATATTCACATTTTAGTGCCTGGAACTTCTGAATTTCCTTAAAGAGCAACAGAGTGAATATTATATGACCAAAGGTGTGATTAGCCTTGCCTTGTGGCTCAGATGGCAAAGAATCCACCTGCAATATAGGAGACCCAGGCTTGATCCCTGTGTCAGGAAAGATTCCCTAAAGAAGGAAATGGCAACCCACTCCAGTATTCTTGCCTGGGGAATTCCATGGACAGAGGAGCATGGCAAGCTATAGTCCATGGGGTTGCAAAGAGTTGGACATGACTGAGGGACTAAAGCTTTCAAAGTGTGATTAAGGATCTTGCAATGAAAACTTATCCATTGTCCAGGTAGGGACAATCCAGATAGGCCCTCAGTACAGGCACCTGTGTCCTTATGATATGGACACACAGAGGTGAGAAGGAGGCCATGTGACCCCAGAGGCAGAGGTGGAAAGATGAGGCCACAAGCCAAGGAACACAGGAAACCCTCAGAAGCCGGATGAGCAAGGAACAGATTCTTCCCTGGAACCTTGGAGGGAGCCTGGCCTTGCTGGCACCTTGATTTTAGACCTGCAGCCTCCTGATTTCTCTGAGAAATAGATTTCTCTGATTTTCTGCCTCCCCATTTATGGTAATTTGTTACAACAGCTGTAGGAAATACAAGTCATTTCCCTCACCTCAGTTTCCTTGACTGTAGACTAAGAAGATTCAGCCTCTCAGTTCTGACATTCTCCCCATCATTCTCTGAGCTGGCGATCCCCATGGGAGGGTGGGGCTCCATTCTCTGGGGTGGGACCCTTTCCACGTGACACCTTGCGTCTAAAAAGACCAGCTTTCTCCTCTGGGGAGCACAGCTGGTTGAGTCCAGATGACTTTTTTGTTGTTGCTCAGCCACTGAGTCGTGTCCAACTCTTTGCAACCCCAAGGACTGCAGCACGCCAGTCCCTCACCATCTCTGGGAGTTTTGCCCAAGTTCATGTCCATTGAATCAGTGATGCCATCCAACCATCTCATCCTCTGTGACTTTGCCAAGAGTCAAATACCACCCCAAGACAGTTCGTTTTTTTCTTATTGTTAATTGCTAGAAAAATACTCTGCCTTACCCCAGGGAAGCCATCCAAATAATTCTGACCTCTCTGGATTTCAAAGAAAGCGTTCAGTCCCTGTTTTCTCCTTGCTTCCAAACAGTCCCTGCCGCTTTAGGGACCTTGGTGAAGGGAGGACCACAAAATTTGCCCTGGGGGGCTACCAGAGAAAGGCAGTGCCGAGGTCACGGGCTCACTTCACCTCCACACCGGCTTCAGCCTCCCCTGCCCTCCCCATCACAGCACACCGCTACGCGAATGGCCTCCCGGAGCCTCCAGTTATGTGACTCGGGAGCCTCATTTACAATCACCATTAACCAGAAAAGCCGCATGACTGCTCTGTGCCTGCAGAGCCAAGTGTCATACAGTATTCACAGAAACCAGAGGGCTGGAGGCAGCGGCACGGGAAAGCCTTTAGACTGAAGCTCAGAGAGTGACTCAGGGACGAGCTTCAGTCCCCCCCCCCCATCCTCCTCCACTGGTCTCCCCCATCCCCCCATTCCCTCCCTACCCTCACCTCCCTGCCACCCCCATCTAAGGTGCTAATAGAGCCTCCAGCCTGGACAGCAAAGGAAGACGCTGACATGTCCAGGGGATGGGGGATGGGACCCTCAGAGGTGGCTGTGTCAGGAAGAGCTGAGAAACCCACACCACCTTAACAGGCGGAAACAGGCATTCAGGCTGAACACTCCAAGGCCGCCTTTACATCTCTAAAAACAACATTCAGGTCTTTAGCTTCCCTTCGGCTGCCTACCGTGCTGGGTCAGTTGGTGAAAGCCCTGAGGCCGAACGGGATTTCCAAAGGTCAGCTCCTGAACAGTCGAGGCGCTCGAGGTGAGGTTTGCCTTGGTTCTCCCTTGATGATCCCCTCCCCCAACTCCATGCAGCCCCTACCCCATCCCCACCATCACTCAGCACGCATCCATCCATATGGCTTGGTCTCAGAATGAGAGGCAGGTGGATGCTGCGAGTCCTGGTACTAAAACGCCCTAATTTTAGATTTAGTGTCTGCTCGGCTTCCCAGCTGGCGCCACTGCAGGGTCCACCTGCTAGTGCAGGAGATGCAAGAGACCTGGGTTCGATCCCTGGGTCCGGAAGATCCCCTGGAGGAGGGCATGGCAACCCACTCCAGTATTCTTGTCTGGAGAATCCCATGGGCAGAGGAGCCGGGTGGGGTCACAAAAGAGTCGGATGCGAATGGCCTCCCGGAGCCTCCAGTTATGTGACTCGGGAGCCTCATTTACAATCACCATTAACCAGAAAAGCCGCATGACTGCTCTGTGCCTGCAGAGCCAAGTGTCATACAGTATTCACAGAAACCAGAGGGCTGGAGGCAGCGGCACGGGAAAGCCTTTAGACTGAAGCTCAGAGAGTGACTCAGGGACGAGCTTCAGTCCCCCCCCCCCATCCTCCTCCACTGGTCTCCCCCATCCCCCCATTCCCTCCCTACCCTCACCTCCCTGCCACCCCCATCTAAGGTGCTAATAGAGCCTCCAGCCTGGACAGCAAAGGAAGACGCTGACATGTCCAGGGGATGGGGGATGGGACCCTCAGAGGTGGCTGTGTCAGGAAGAGCTGAGAAACCCACACCACCTTAACAGGCGGAAACAGGCATTCAGGCTGAACACTCCAAGGCCGCCTTTACATCTCTAAAAACAACATTCAGGTCTTTAGCTTCCCTTCGGCTGCCTACCGTGCTGGGTCAGTTGGTGAAAGCCCTGAGGCCGAACGGGATTTCCAAAGGTCAGCTCCTGAACAGTCGAGGCGCTCGAGGTGAGGTTTGCCTTGGTTCTCCCTTGATGATCCCCTCCCCCAACTCCATGCAGCCCCTACCCCATCCCCACCATCACTCAGCACGCATCCATCCATATGGCTTGGTCTCAGAATGAGAGGCAGGTGGATGCTGCGAGTCCTGGTACTAAAACGCCCTAATTTTAGATTTAGTGTCTGCTCGGCTTCCCAGCTGGCGCCACTGCAGGGTCCACCTGCTAGTGCAGGAGATGCAAGAGACCTGGGTTCGATCCCTGGGTCCGGAAGATCCCCTGGAGGAGGGCATGGCAACCCACTCCAGTATTCTTGTCTGGAGAATCCCATGGGCAGAGGAGCTGGGTGGGGTCACAAAAGAGTCGGACACAACTGAAGCAACTTAGCACGCACGGGCACTTAAAGCCCACGCTGTCCTGTATGTCCCTCCCACTGTGTGTGTGCACATGGCTCTGAGTGTGTGTATGTGTGTGTCTGTCTATAGACACAAGGTTAACAGGTTACAACAGAAAAGGGCTGTGGGGATTGGACCCACTGGATGGAGGCATGAGTAGCCTCCCAGGAGTGGTAGGGAGGTTAGCGCCTTTTGGAAGTCTGCCAGAAAGCCTTTTGCAAGACTTGTTTCAGAACCTAGTTTATCAAGCGCTGTGGTTATAGGGAGGAAGTCTCCTAGCCAGCCCCGGCTCAGCACCAGTCTGCTTGGGAAGTGCTGAGCTCTGACCCCATCGGGGCTCCAGCGGCCACTGCAGACCCTTCCCTGGAGAGGCCGGGGTACACAGACTGACCAGTCCACTCCTCAAAGGGCACTGCTGGAGACGGGGCAGGAGCAGAGAGGGCTGCCCAGGGCAGGGCACTGTCCAAGCAGCGAGTGTGGATGAGAGAGGAGCCAGAAGAGAAAGTCTTTCTTGGTTTGGAAACAAGCAAAGGACAGGAGGTAGAAAATGGTGCTAAATCAGGACATGGGCCTGCGCCTTGCTTGGTGCCAGCTTGCAGCCTCTGGGCCACATTTCAGTGACCTCCATGAGCGAGGAAGCAGACGGCAGCCAGGCAAGATCACCAGCTCCTTGGCGGTCACTTTCTGTGGTCTGGGATGGAGAAATGGGGGGCCTGATCCCTTCAAGGAGCCACCGCTACAGGCAGAGACTGACAGACACAGGGCAATACAGAGTGCCGTCTGCAGTCCACGGAGCCGGCTCTGCAGTGGATTCTTGAAGCAGGAGAACCTCTTATCTCAGGCCAGCGACTCTAAACACCCCTTTTAAGTAGGGTAGGCTTAAGGAGTGTAATGGGTTTAACTGGGTTGGCCTTGCCTTCCACTTAGAAGCAAGCTTCTAGAACAAGCTTGCTTGAAGGAATCCCAAGTTGCTGAGTAAATCGCCGTAATGAGATTGAGAATGAAGGTGCCCTATAGAAGCATGGTAAATACACGGTTTTCTCTGCTCAGCAAGTGATTTTTTATTATAACTCAGCACTTGCCTGCGGTCCCGAAGTACTGCTAGCATCCTCAGGAAAGCACAGGAAAGGACAAAGTGCAAAAATGCTTCCACAAAGAAAAACACAGGCTTCCCAGTTCCTCTTGGAAGCAACACACAACCTAGAAACTTGAAAGCAAGCTTGCGGTCTCTGTGTCCTTGGTCACCGCGTCACGTACCGGCCTGTCTGTCATACAAAGTGCGGGGAAGCACCGTAGATCAATAGCCATCTGGTTTAACATTGCCACCACTTTTTTTTTTTCTTTAAAAAAAGACTTTTTCTTCCTACATGGATTGCAGCTTTTTATATCCAAGGCATATTTCCGTGGCCTGTCTGTGGAAAGGAATGGTTGGAAGGAGCACTTTCTTTTGAGGTTTTATGCAGTTCTTAATATCCATGATGGAGCAACAATGTTCCTAGAGAACTGTGCCTTTAAAAGCTCCAAAAAAAAGCTCCAAGCTGTTAGCTCTTAGGTTGGAGAAGCAGGTAGAACTTACCTGTTGGGCCACCTGGAGCATGGATGAGACCTTCACAGAGGCATCCTGGGCTGCAGAGGTCTGGCTGTACCTGGCACAGCCTCTGTAATTCTGCGTGTTCTGTCGCAACCCCCGGTAACATGAGCATCCCTCAGTTTGATTTGTTTGTCTGTGAGGACACTCATCTGAGCAAAATCTCTAAGTGGCTTTTTATGGGAAATGAAAAGTCAAATGAGTATGTACGTGGTAAAGTGAGCCATGGAAAATAGCCTCTCAAAGCACGTGTCACCTATTTTTATATTACTGCTTATATAGTTTCTAAGTTGGCTGAAGGCTTTAAGTAATAACTTTTGAAATTCTGAATGGAACCGTGCAAATGATGTGCAGTAATATAATTTGGGGATGGAGAGATAAGAAAGCCTTCCTCAGTGATCAATGCAAAGAAATAGAGGAAAACAACAGATTGGGAAAGATTAGAGATCTCCTCAAGAAAATTAGAGATACCAAGGGAACATTTCATGCAAAGATGGGCTCGATAAAGGACAGAAACATCTACTTCTGTTTTATTGACTATGCCAAAGCCTTTGACTGTGTGGATCACAATAAACTGTGGGAAATTCTTCAAGAGATGGGAATCCCAGACCACCTAACCTGCCTCTTGAGAAATCTGTATGCAGGTCAGGAAGCAACAGTTAGAATTGGACATGGAACGACAGACTGGTTCCAAACAGGACAAGGAGTACGTCAAGGCTGTATATTGTTACCCTGCTTATTTAACTTATATACATAGTACATCATATGCATAGTACATCATGGGCTTCCCTGGTGGCTCAGAGGTTAAAGTGTCTGCCTCCAATGCGGGAGACCTGGGTTTGATCCCTGGGTCGGGAAGATCCCCTGGAGAAGGAAATGGCAACCCACTCCAGTATTCTTGCCTGGAGAATCCCATGGACGGAGAGCCTGGTAGGCTACAGTCCACAGGGTTGCAGAGTCGGACACGACTGAGTGACTTCACTTCACTTCATAGTACATCATGAGAAACGCTGGACTGGAAGAAACACAAGCTGGAATCAAGGTTACCGGGAGAAATATCAATAACCTCAGATATGCAGATGACACCACCCTTATGGCAGAAAGTGAAGAGGAGCTAAAAAGCCTGTTGATGAAAGTGAAAGAGGAGAGCGAAAAAGTTGGCCTAAAGCTCAACATTCAGAAAACAAAGATCATGGCATCCGGTCCCATCACTTCATGGGAAATAGAATGGGGAAACAGTGGAAACAGTTGGAGCTAAAAAGCCTCTTGATGAAAGTGAAAGAGGAGAGCGAAAAAGTTGGCCTAAAGCTCAACATTCAGAAAACAAAGATCATGGCATCCGGTCCCATCATTTCATGGGAAATAGATGGGAAAACAGTGGAAACAGTGTCAGACTTTATTTTTGGGGGCTCCAAAATCACTGCAGATGGTGATTGCAGCCATGAAATTAGAAGACGTTTACTCCTTGGAAGAAAAGTTATGACCAACCTAGGCAGTATATTCAAAAGCAGAGACATTACTTTGCCGACTAAGGTCCGTCTAGTCAACGCTATGATTTTTCCTGTGGTCATGTATGGATGTGAGAGTTGGACTGTGAAGAAGGCTGAGCGCCAAAGAATTGATGCTTTTGAACTGTGGTGTTGGAGAAGACTCTTGAGAGTCCCTTGGACTGCAAGGAGATCCAACCAGTCCATTCTGAAGGAGATCAACCCTGGGATTTCTTTGGAAGGAATGATGCTGAAGCTGAAGCTCCAGTACTTTGGCCACCTCATGTGAAATGTTAACTCACTGGAAAAGACTCTGATGCTGGGAGGGATTGGTGGCAGGAGGAGAAGGGGATGACAGAGGATGAGATGGCTGGATGGCATCACGGACTTGATGGTCGTGAGTCTGAGTGAACTCCGAGAGATGGTGATGAACAGGGAGGCCTGGCGTGCTGTGATTCATGGGGTCGCAAAGAGTCGGACAAAACTGAGTGACTGAACTGAACTGAAAGAAAAAAAAAAAAAACGTGTTTAAAAATGTTGAGGGGGGCAGAGTGGGAAAGAGGCTCAAGAGGGAGGGGATATATGTATATTTATGGCTGACTCATGTTGTAGTATGGCAGAAACCAACACAACATTGTAAAGCAATTATTCTCCAATCTTAAAAAAAATCTTCAACTCGAAAAAAGCTGTTTCCATGTCCTAAGCCCTGGTGTAGGGAACTGGAAGGTGAAGGAGTGGGGCTGCTGTCCATACCAGCCCAGTCTTTCCAGAACATAAATTGTGCTACGTCACAAGAGCGGTATCATGGTTCCTATTGCTCAGATGGGTAATTCCACTTTGGGGAAGAAATCCAAGAACAGAAAGAGAAAATGAACGTTCTCAAAATTTCCTGCTGCTATTTATAAAGATAAAATGGAAACCACCCAAATGCTCAGCAGTCAGGAAATAACTAGGCAAATTATGGGATAACAACATGATGGAAAATTACAGTGCTCTTAAAGATGACAGGCACACAGAAGACGCAGTTAGGCAAGAAAATGTAAATAAGAAGTCATGCCAAGTGGGAAAAAGCAGACCATGCCAGCAAGCCCATGCCACTCACCACACTGAGCACACACATTCGTGATGACAGTAAGTGGCCTGGCACACATCTGACATAGGCTTAGTTCCTCTCTACCAGCGTTCAGGATGACCCTGGGGATTAGGAAGCAAACATGGGGGCTTCCCTGGCGGTCCTATGGTTAAGACTCTGCACTTTCACGGCAGAGGGCGCAGGTTCAAGCCCTGGTAGGGGAACTAAGATCCAACAGGCTGTGCAGTGTGACCAAAAAAAAAAACCAAAACCCACGGAAAGGGAGCACAGAATGATGCCTGCCCCCTTGATGACACTATTGGTCCTTCAGGTCTCAGTTTAAAGGTGACTTTCTGTAGGGACAGTGCACTGAACCCCTCCCCTGGATCACTACAACCTTCATAGTTTGGAGCATGGTGTGAGACACTGAACTTGTCAGTTTTCTGTATCAGTGAACTTGGTGAGGACTGGGGGCCTGCCCTATTGATCACTGACCGTGAGAGCTGAGCACACAGCAGACCAGCCCAACAAAATGCAACCCCCAACCCCCATGTCCCTGCCAATAACCAGCAAGGGCCACAGGTGACATGCGATCTGTGAGGCCAGCCCTGCACCCAGAAGTGTTGGTGCAGACCCATCCCCCACCCAACCCCCTTCAGGAACATCAGCTGGTCAACAGCTGGGAGAGGAACCTAAAAGAACTTCCAGACTGAGGGGTGACAACCTTACCCCTTCTGAACCCCTGAAGACCAGAAGACCAGACTGCACAAGGCACACACAGCCATTCCTGGGCATTTCATTTCCTCTCTGGCTGGACTCCACAGGCCGGGGCCCAGGGGCAGGGCTGGGTCGGAGCTTTGGTGGGGATGAGAAGGAACTTGGGCTGGCTTTAAGCTGTGAGTCAGAGGGCAGGGCACCCCTAAGCATCTTACAACTGTGGCTGCAGCAGACAGGCTCCTGCTGCCCAGCCCCGACCCCCTGGGAACAGTTGCTGCCTAATCACCAGATGTTGGAGCTTCTTCCAGTGCTGAGAAGGCGGCTTGCAGAGGAGCACTATGGGGCCTGGCCACCCCTTACTCAGATTCTGGTTCTGTGACTTGCAAGCTACGTGACCTTAGGCAAGTTCCCTGACTTTCCAGAGCTTCAGTGTGATCCTCTGTAAAGTGGGGAGATGTTTGCAATGAGGCCTGAGATCATGTCCACAAAGCCAAGGGCGTGTAGTATACACTCATTAAATGAAGAATCTCCAGTCTGCTGAAGTGAAGAAGTGAAGTCGCTCAGTCATGCCTGACTCTTTGCGACTCCATGGACTGTATGTAGCCTACCAGGCTTCTCTGTCCATGGGGTTCTCTAGGCAAGAATACTGGAGTGGGTTACTATTTCCTTCTCCAGGGGATCTGTCTGCGGGGTGGTGTGTAAATCTTCGTGTCTGATCCCAACATACATGACCTCATCTGATGCTTGGTGTTGCCAAGGTGATCCTACCCTTCCCTGTCTTACTCCAGGCCATCTGGCTCTCTCCCTGGGCCTTCCCCACCCAGCTCCACCCATTCCATTCCTTGCAGCTCAGACTCCACTAATCTGTTCCCATTGTTAGCGAAAACTGTGGTGTGGGAAAAGCACTGTTTAGAGATAAACGTCAGAGAAGGCAATGGCAACCCACTCCAGTACTCTTGCCTGGAAAATCCCATGGACAGAGGAGCCTGGTAGGCTGCAGTCCATGGGGTTGCAAAGAGTCAGACATGACTGAGCGGCTTCACTTTCATGCATTGGGAAAGGAAATGGCAACCCACTCCAGTGTTCTTGCCTGGAGAATCCCAGAGACGGTGAAGCCTGGTGGGCTGCTATCTATGGGGTCGCACAGAGTCAGACACAACTGAAATGACTTAGCAGCAGCAGCAGTAGCAGAGATAAAAGTAAATTCTAAAAATTTGGGGGGCTTCCCTGGTGGCTCAGATGGTAAAGAATGGTCTCCTGCCATTCAGGAGACCTGGGTTCGGTTCCTGGGTAGGGAAGATCTCCTGCAAGAGGGTATGGCAACTCACTCCAGTATTCTTGCCTGGAGAATCCCCATGGACAGAGGAGCCTGGCGGGGTCACAAAGAGTCAGACATGACTGAGCAACTGAACTTCCTCACCCCTGGGAAACCCAGCTGATCTTAAACCAGTGGCTAGTGAATCTAATGATTGATGGCACATGTGTGCAAGCTAAGTTGCCTCAGTCGTGTCTCTACAACCTGTGGATTGTAGCCTGCCAGGCTCCCCTGTCCATGGGACTCTCCAGGCAAGAATACTGGCGTGGGTTGCCATGCCCTCCTCCGGGGGGTCTTCCTGACCCAGGGATCGAGCCTGTGCATCCTATGTCTCCTGCATTGGCAGGTGGGTTCTTTACCACTAGCGCCACCTGGGAAGCACTGAAGCGTTCTCCTCTCCTCTTAACCTCTTGAAGAAAGAGCAGCTGTGGCTATTGTCGGGCTCTGTGTACTACTGGCACTTTGGCGTGTCCCAGGGGTCCGTGCCTCCCAACTAGTGAGCCCAGCCTTTGCCAGCCAGCCCAGCCCCTCTACCAGCCGCCGGCCTGTCCTCAGCTGCTCTTTCCAACCCCTGTCTCCGTGCCTCCTGCAGCTTCTGGCCCTCGTCCAGAACTCAGGAGAATTCTAGAACTCCACAACCATCATATTCAGGATTTTAACTGCTTGAGACCCAAGTCTTCACTTTGGTCTTTTTGCAAGGGGCATTTTGGAAGTTCCTTTTTGAAAAAAGCTTATCAAAACTTTGTGGCATATTTTCTGATTATATATACTTGTGTCACAAATGGTTGATCCTATGTGCTAAGTTTTAAAAAAATTTAAGATCCATTTGCAATTGGGGTAGTTCAGCCCATCTCCTCTTTTGGAGGACCCCAGTCACAGGGAGGCCATTTGTTCAGGTGACATCCAAAGTCATTGTGGGCCAAACCTGTCTGATGTGAGGCTGGAGGGCAGGGACCTTTTGCTTCACCAGTTTTCTGATGACACTTGCTGCGCTGAGTGGGTCTCAGGAGATGGGCTGCTAACTCTTGCCCAGTTCACCCTCCACCCCCCCATCAGCTCCAGGCACTCTCTAGGGACCCACCAAGTTCCCACTGGCCTTCACTTTGCAGACCCAGCCGGGCTGGGTCCAGCAGAAATCATTATATTCTGATCTCTTGGGCTACCATTCCTCTACCATTTCCCCCTACTTCTAGAGCATACTATTTGTGGAACACCTAGAACATTCCAAAAAGCTGGAAAGAAGAAAAATAATCACCTGTAATAATCACTTGTGGCTCCAGTGATAAATTAGTATACTTCCTTTCAGTACTTTTTCTTTGCAAGTATATTTACCATCTTGGGATCATGCCCCTCCCCTGCCCACCTACCCCCTTCTCACCTGGGTGTGTCTCAGCAAGGGGAGGGTAGCGTGGTGGGCTGAGCAGAAAGCCTGGCTGGTCTCCCAGGCCTCGGCTTCGGCAGCGAGGTAGTAGCACTGCCCCTCGGACCACATCCAGCCCTGGGGGCATGGTCGGCATCTTATCCCTGCAGCACAGTGAGCAGAGGTGAGCACAGGGTAAACTGTACAGAGCTCAGGGTTGGTGTGGATGTTCAAATATCGGGGCACGTGTGGAGACACGGAGCTGGGAGCCTGGAAGGGGAGAGGGAAACGAGCCGGGGTGGGGTGGGGGGTGGCTGGGATGAGCACATCGGGAAGGCTTATGCACAAGCTGCATCCCCCGGCAAGGAGTTCTAATCCCTTACCTTTGCTCACTGAGCCCCTATCTTTGTGCATCTGCCCAGGGGGGTGTCTTTTTCTTTTTTTTTTCTGAAAAGATTTTTTGGATTTGGGCCATTTTTAAAAGTCTTTATTGTACTTGTTACAGTATTACTTGTTTCATGTTTGGGGTTTTTGGCCGTGGGGCACGTGGGAGCTTAGCTGCCTAACCAGAGACTGAACCTGTACTCCCTGCGTTGGAAGGCGAGGTCCTAACCACTGGATTGCCAGGGAAGTCCCTGGGGATGTCTTTTACTAACTTCACAAAGAAGCTGGACAGATTAGACAGCCTGCTGGTGGAGCAGGGGAGGAAAGGGGATTGGGGAGGGGGAGGAGAGGGGTGAGGGTGGGGAAGAAGTTCCACACCTGTTTTCGAGGCCAGGGCCACAACGGCCATCGCCAACACCGCCAGGAGCACGGCCATAACTGCCAGGGCCCAGCGCAGGGACCTCATGTACATGGGCAGCCCTGGGATGAGGGGAGGGGACAACCAGGAGACACAGGTTAGGATAAGTTTTAAAAAAATTTAAGATCCATTTGCAATTGGGGTAGTTCAGCCCATCTCCTCTTTTGGAGGACCCCAGTCACAGGGAGGCCATTTGTTCAGGTGACATCCAAAGTCATTGTGGGCCAAACCTGTCTGATGTGAGGCTGGAGGGCAGGGACCTTTTGCTTCACCAGTTTTCTGATGACACTTGCTGCGCTGAGTGGGTCTCAGGAGATGGGCTGCTAACTCCTTGCCCAGTTCACCCTCCACCCCCCCATCAGCTCCAGGCACTCTCTAGGGACCCACCAAGTTCCCACTGGCCTTCACTTTGCAGACCCAGCCGGGCTGGGTCCAGCAGAAATCATTATATTCTGATCTCTTGGGCTACCATTCCTCTACCATTTCCCCCTACTTCTAGAGCATACTATTTGTGGAACACCTAGAACATTCCAAAAAGCTGGAAAGAAGAAAAATAATCACCTGTAATAATCACTTGTGGCTCCAGTGATAAATCAGTATACTTCCTTTCAGTACTTTTTCTTTGCAAGTATATTTACCATCTTGGGATCATGCCCCTCCCCTGCCCACCTACCCCCTTCTCACCTGGGTGTGTCTCAGCAAGGGGAGGGTAGCGTGGTGGGCTGAGCAGAAAGCCTGGCTGGTCTCCCAGGCCTCGGCTTCGGCAGCGAGGTAGTAGCACTGCCCCTCGGACCACATCCAGCCCTGGGGGCATGGTCGGCATCTTATCCCTGCAGCACAGTGAGCAGAGGTGAGCACAGGGTAAACTGTACAGAGCTCAGGGTTGGTGTGGATGTTCAAATATCGGGGCACGTGTGGAGACACGGAGCTGGGAGCCTGGAAGGGGAGAGGGAAACGAGCCGGGGTGGGGTGGGGGGTGGCTGGGATGAGCACATCGGGAAGGCTTATGCACAAGCTGCATCCCCCGGCAAGGAGTTCTAATCCCTTACCTTTGCTCACTGAGCCCCTATCTTTGTGCATCTGCCCAGGGGGGTGTCTTTTTCTTTTTTTTTTTCTGAAAAGATTTTTTGGATTTGGGCCATTTTTAAAAGTCTTTATTGTACTTGTTACAGTATTACTTGTTTCATGTTTGGGGTTTTTGGCCGTGGGGCACGTGGGAGCTTAGCTGCCTAACCAGAGACTGAACCTGTACTCCCTGCGTTGGAAGGCGAGGTCCTAACCACTGGATTGCCAGGGAAGTCCCTGGGGATGTCTTTTACTAACTTCACAAAGAAGCTGGACAGATTAGACAGCCTGCTGGTGGAGCAGGGGAGGAAAGGGGATTGGGGAGGGGGAGGAGAGGGGTGAGGGTGGGGAAGAAGTTCCACACCTGTTTTCGAGGCCAGGGCCACAACGGCCATCGCCAACACCGCCAGGAGCACGGCCATAACTGCCAGGGCCCAGCGCAGGGACCTCATGTACATGGGCAGCCCTGGGATGAGGGGAGGGGACAACCAGGAGACACAGGTTAGGATATCATCGCAACTAGGACCATGCTGAATCCTACAAGAGCATCATACCCACCTCAGCACCCACCCCCTTGGCCCATAACACCAGGATAAACCATTCAATTTAGGTCCAAATTTCACATTTGGGAGAAAACTGCTAGAAGATATTCCACTTCTTAAATGACCAGGAGACACGAGATTCTCTTCAAGTTAGAGAGTTAAGTGGCTAACAACCATTAATGGAGCACCTGACGTGCACGAGAGGCAAGGCACCAACAACACAAGGAGAGGGCAAGGTCCCTGCACTCAGGTTGCTAATGGGACAGGCAAAGATGCCAGGAGATAAAATTCCAAGCAGAGAGGGCCCAGGGCTAGATTCAAAGTTCAACAGACCCTCCAATTCAAGTTTAAGTCCTGACTCCATGGGACCCTCAAGTGTTCTTGGTGTTTTCCCATTTTAATGTTGGAATCACACCTGCCTCTGCTCTCTTGCTCCAGGTCACTAGAGACCACTGATGAAGCATCAGGCAAAGAGTGCTTTGCAGGCTGCAGAGCGACAAATGTGAGCAGTTAGCCGCTCAGGGACCCGGGGACCAGATGGCTGGAGTGAGGCTGCGGAGGGGAAAGGAAGATGGGACACTCCAGGAGGGAGGAAGGACTCAGAATGTGTTCAGAGGTCACCTTCTACCCTGTAGACAGACTAACTGGGGAGACCAGAGGGGAACACCTGGAGAATAAAACAGTCAGTGCTTGCTCACGGACATCGATAGTTATAAGCAGCTTTCCACCCAGAAAGGCACGCGCATCTGAAATCACAGAGCACTCAGGATGGGACCTCGGCCACAACTCGGGTGTGAAATCAATCAGAGCAAAAACATCTTGCTGCAGGGGGCCCCAGACCTACCCAGATCTTGGGGATGTGGCTCAGGAATGCTGCATAATCAATGTGAGGGTCTTAAGAAATCAGTCATATTTCCCAAAGTCTAGAACAGCAGAACTAAGTCTGTGGCAAATATTTCATCATTTTGAAAAGACCAATTCCATTAAAAAGAAAAGCCACGTACACTGTATATACCCACTGCCGCATTCGCTTTTTGTATCTGGTATTGACATTTCTGATGTCACACCCTGTGCTGCTTTTCTTCACGGTTCATCGATTGTCATTCTCTGTATTTTGACCACCTTTCCCAACCCACAACTGAAACACCACCTGCTTCCTCCTGTAGTCAAATCCCACAGCTAGGGTAGAGCTGGTTTGGGGAGACTCACAGTTTATTCACCTGGGGCAGCCAAGGGGCATCATAAAAACTAAGATACACACTTCCAAATACAAAGCTTGCCAGAGGACTCAGAGGGCTCCTGCCACTGAGAGACCGCAGGTCAGTCTGCTTCGGCAGGTGGCCTCTGTCCCTCTGGCTGAGCTCAAGCATGCTGGACACCACTCTCTTGGCTCCGCTTCCTCCAGACACTGAGAACATTCTTCCTCTGAATGTTCCCCACCTCCCCGCACCATGCCATCGAAGACTGCCAGGCCCTTTTGTTTTCTCCAGAGTAAGGACTGCTGGAGGCCAGGGTCAGAGCTCTGCTTCCTCCCTGATGTGATGGTTGTCTAACCAGTGACAACCACTGAGATCCAGCTGCGGCTCTCCTGCCCCGACAGGGCTTGGGAGGAAGCGTTCCTGGCACGTGCCCACACTCTGAAGTTAGTGCCATTCGTTGAGTATTGATTCACAGAGCACTGCCAGGTGTCGGAGATTTGGTGAGATGTAGGCTGTCACCAGCCATGCCCCGCGGGGCTCGGGAATCCTGAGGGTACTCACAAGAGGGATGCTGAGCTGGGCAGCACAAGGGCCCGTGGAGCACAGAATAGAGACACCCACCAGCCTTGGGACCAGATGAGGTGACTAAACCAACACCTAAGGGGGCATATTCTCCATCTGAGCATCCAGCTGTCCCCCTAGTTTTAGGCTGTCTGCAAAAAAGCAACTTCTCTTCTGGGCTGCATGCTGCCATTGAGAACATCCCCTGAGACTTTTTTTCTTTTTTAATATTTATTAATTTGACTGTGCCGGGTCTTAGTTGCAGCATGTGGAATCTAGCTCCTTGACCAGGGATTGAACCCGGGCTCCCTGCATTGGAGCTCGGAGTCTCAGCCACTGGACTGCTATGCAAGCCCCTCCCTGAGTCTTTGATTTTTCAGTTTACATAGGGCCAGCGCCCCTGGGACAGTTGCCCCCCAAAGCATTGAAGAGACAAAGCAGTGATGTCCCCTAACTCTCTCTACAGTGGCCTCCACCCTCTCAGGTTCACAAGGAGGGGACATGAAACAGCTGGGTGGCAGCATTACTGTGCTGGGGTCCAGGGCAAGTCCCCCAGCCTGTGCCCTCGAGTGCCCTCTGTTGAGGTCACTAGCTTGAGCCCTTGTGGTAAAGGCTACAGCAGGCAGAAACCACACGCAGAGCTCATCCAGGCAGCCTCCCTCAGACCAAGCCTCAGCTGGGTTCCGGGGACCTTAAAGTTCTCTGATCCCACACTTCCCAGAGAGCAAGCCCAAGGAACCAGTGTCTATGTGCACTCTGCAGAATTTTCTGTCAGCTGTCTTCCCCCTATACCCTCAAAATTCATCCCCACGCCCCCAGGTTCATTGCCTCATGCCCAGAGCTCTGTTCCCACGTGGCAGCACCCCCTAAGTCTGCCTCTCCCCAGGACACTGCTGACTACATCTTCCTCAAACTTTCTCCTTTTGCAGCTTCTTTGTATCCTGATACTCTTCCTACCACCTGTACTTTTCTTTCCCAATCTGTGACTGGCTCCTTTTCCTCTTGTTCTTTGGTGATGCATGGCATGCAGGATCTTAGTTCCCAGATCAGGGATTGAACCTGAGACCCTTGTAGTCAGGGCTTGGAGTCTTAACCACTGGACTGCCAGGGACGTCGACTCTTCTTCCTTTAAATGACATCACTACCTGGAACTCCCAAAGGCACCTGCTTATTTCTTCCCCACCTCTTTCCCTATTCTCCACTCTGGAGGGATAACCCAATGAATCCATCACTCCGCTACTCAGATCAGCAACTTGGGAGGCATCCCTGCTCCTCCTGTTCGCACGTCTCATGGGCACAGTGGCCTCGCTCACTAATCCTGCCTCTTGCACCCTCCCTCCTACCCCTGCCACAGATCAGGCCTTCATCGTCTCTGGTTGAACAACTGCTATCACCTCCTAAGGTCTGCCTTCCTTCAACCTCATGCCTGTCCCAACCTTCCTCCACAGTGGTGTCAGAGCTCATTTTCTAGTCATTTCCTTATTACCCCACCCTTCAGAGAGTAAAGAATCTGCCTGCAACACAGAAGACCCTGGTTCAATCCCTGGGCCGGGAAGATCCCCTGGAGAAGGGAATGGCAACCCACTCCAGTGTTCTTGCTTGAAGAATTCCATGGACAGAGGAGCCTGGCAAGCTACAGTCCATCAGGTCATAAAGAGTCGGAAATGACTGAGCAACTTCTATTATTCATCTAATAAAAAGCTATAGACTTATTCTGGTAGACAGAATAACGTCCCCTTAAAGACGCTGGTAAAGAATCCACCTGCCAATGCAGAAGACGCAGCTTTGATCCCTGGGTTGGGAAGATCCTCTGGAGGAGGAAATGGCAACCCACTCCAGTATTCTTGCCTGGAAAATTCCATGGATAGAGGATCCTGGCGGGCTACAGTTCATGGGGTTACAAGTCAGACACAGTTGAGCACACAGCACGGCAGCAAAGACATCCACGTCTTAACCCCTGGAACCTGGGAATATGTTAGGTTACAGGTACATGGGGATTAAGGTTTCTTATCTGCTGACCTTGAGATGGATTTCTGGGTGGGTCCAATGTAATCACAAGGGTCCTTATAAATGGAAGAGGAGGACAGAAGGACAGGAGAGTCAAGATGGCAGTGGGAGGCTTCAAGCAGACGTTGTCTGGTTTTGAATATACAGAGGACCATGAGCTAAGGAACTTGATCACCCTTAGAAACCAGAAAAGGCAAGGAAACAACTATCTCCTGAAGCCCCCAGAATGGATCACGGGGGTTGATAACTGGACTTTAGACCCCGGAGCCTACATCAGATTTCAGACTTACAGAACTGCAAGATAATAAAATAGTGCCACTTTAAGCCTCTAAGTTTGTTACAGCAGCACCAGAAATCGACTACACTTCTCATGCAGAAAGTGTGCTCCCACCCAACTCTGCACAAGTTCCTGAGTGATCGGAGTCCTTGAACTCTACCTGTCCAAGAACAACTCCCCACCTCCTGCATAGGGCCCCTCGGGATTTGCAGCCTGTCCAGCTGACCCGTCCTTCCTTCCTCTCAGCTGGCCAAGCTTTTAGCAATGTGTCTGTGTCTAGCTCCACAGGGTCCCTGGCTTTCTACTTAGAAGGAGGCTACCACCCGCAACTCCTTAAGCTTCTTAGCTGAAGGAAGCTTTCCCATGCTCTCAAGTTCACCAACCACTCCCTTCTGCTTCCGTGTCCAGGATTTTTATATTTAGGATCTTTCTTCTTCCCTGCAAACCCCCACGCTGCGGGGCACGCCCCCTACCCCACCCCCGCCCAGTCTGGCCTGTTGTCCCCCCGCAGTAGCTGCTGAATGGATGAGTGTCAGGGGCCAGGTGATCCCTAATATATGGGAAGGAAAGAGGAACCTTGGGACTAGAGAGGTCGGCCAGCAGAGCCAGGAGTAGGTTGTTCTGTCCCGTCGCCACCACCATCACATGATCCTGAAAGCCTTCCTCGCGCATGGAATGCCTTCCACCCCTACTTCTCAAAGATGCTGCGCACACAAGACGGAACGCGAAAGTTCTTGGAGGGTCAGGGAGGGAGAATAGTGGCTTTTTAACTACCAATAATTTGAATGATAATTACGTAGACCTTAAAGTTACTGGCTCTAAGCCAGAGGGACCGGGTGGGGGTTCCTCCACCCCAGTGGCTCAACCCCCACCGGGCAGCGCGGGCAGCGCTGCTCCCGGCGCCCGCGCGCTTACCTACGCGCTTTATGATCCGGGAAATCTTCTTGTTGCCGTCCAGCTCGGCGTGGGGCAGGAGCACGGCGTCCTCCCGGCAGCGGCAGCGGCACAAACGGGAGCCCGGGGACTCTGCGCGCCCCTCCGCAGGACTGGCGCAGCCCTCGGCGTCGAGGCCGCGCTCAGTCCCGCCAGCGGCCGGCGGCGTGCCGCGGCCCCACGTGCCTCCCGGGGACGGGGTCCGCCGCAGGAGCGTGTGCGCGGGGGAGGCGTGGCGGGAGAAGCCCGGGGACTCGGGCACCGGGACGGTGAGGAAGCGCGTGGAGGGCGTCGGCGAGGGCGCGCGGCTGCCGCCGGCCGTGCCCACAGACTTCACGCGCACGTCCACCTGTAGTTCCACCGGGGTCCAGGCGCCCGGAGCTGGCTCACCCGGCGCGGCCTTGGGTATCAGCTCGGTCTCCGGCGCCTCGCCGTCCCGGGGCTGCTCGGCCGCGGCGGGGTCCGGAGACGGCGGCTCCGGGCCGGTCGACGCCTGGCGGCGGAAGGCGCCATAGCCCAGGCTGGGTGGCAGCAATCGCAGGGGCGCAGGGCGAGGCGAGGGCAGCATCTTCCCGCCCGACAGGTCCTGGCCCGCGCCCGCCGCCTCTTTGGCGGGGACCAGACTCAAGCTGTTCTCGGGACTCTCAGGGCGCCTTTCCTCCGCGGGGTCCTGCGGCTGCTCCAGCTCCGGACCTGGCTTCCCAAGGACTCCATTTCCAACTCGGCTCCAGCTCGGTCTTCCCTCGACGCCCCCCGCACCGCCCGGGCCCCCTCCATCCTGAGTGCAGAGGAGCGGAGAGATGCCGAGCGGGAACGCACCTGGGCCCAGGTAGGGGGTTAGCTTCTCCTGAGGAGTCGCTTAAGTTGTCAAGCCACACCCCTCCCTGTCGCCACACCCACTTCCTCGTCCCAAACCTGGGCCCTGCTGGGATTGGCTATGGCCCGGGTTCTGTTGGCCACGCCCCTTCAGGCTCTCCGGACTGAGGTTTTACTTAGAAAGACGGAGCTGGGAACAGACTCATAAGGGGGGGTCCCAGAGCTCAGATTCCTCTTTCTTGTCCCTGGCCCCAACCATTTCTCCCTCTAGCGCTCTAGACTGTGCTGATTTTTGAGAGTTATAACTTGGGCGGAGAGCGGTTGGCCAAGCCTGTAGAGATCCTGGGACCTCAGTAAAATCAGCGTGTCCAAAGGAAATGGGCCTTCTTGTGGAAAGGAGCAGAGCTGAGAATCCGGACAACGTAGTGGGGGAAGGAGCGGGACACCTGAGAGGTTGCCCCCAAGGCAGAAGTCGCAGGGCCATCTACTCTGGAGGCCCGACTCCCGCTGTGCGAACTCCATAAAGACTGAGAGATTAATAAGCTTGAAAATGTGTATTTTCACCGGGACCCAGTAATCTAAATACCGTTAAAAAATATATAGATTCCTGGCGGACTCCACCTAGACCTACTGAATCTTATAAGGGTATAAAGAGGCCAATTTTCAACAAGTGTCCCAGGACTTCCCAGGTGGTGCTAGTGGTAAAGAACTTGTCTGTCAATGCAGGAGACATAAGAGACTCTGGCTTGATTCCTGGGTTGGGACGATCCCCTGGAATTGCTGCTAAGTCACTTCAGTCGTGTCCGACTCTGTGTGACCCCATATACGGCGGCCCGCCAGGCTCTCCCATCCCTGGGATTCTCCAGGCGAGAACACTGGAGTGGGTTGCCATTTCTGGGGTTCCTCCACCCCAGTGGCTCAACCCCCACCGGGCAGCGCGGGCAGCGCTGCTCCCGGCGCCCGCGCGCTTACCTACGCGCTTTATGATCCGGGAAATCTTCTTGTTGCCGTCCAGCTCGGCGTGGGGCAGGAGCACGGCGTCCTCCCGGCAGCGGCAGCGGCACAAACGGGAGCCCGGGGACTCTGCGCGCCCCTCCGCAGGACTGGCGCAGCCCTCGGCGTCGAGGCCGCGCTCAGTCCCGCCAGCGGCCGGCGGCGTGCCGCGGCCCCACGTGCCTCCCGGGGACGGGGTCCGCCGCAGGAGCGTGTGCGCGGGGGAGGCGTGGCGGGAGAAGCCCGGGGACTCGGGCACCGGGACGGTGAGGAAGCGCGTGGAGGGCGTCGGCGAGGGCGCGCGGCTGCCGCCGGCCGTGCCCACAGACTTCACGCGCACGTCCACCTGTAGTTCCACCGGGGTCCAGGCGCCCGGAGCTGGCTCACCCGGCGCGGCCTTGGGTATCAGCTCGGTCTCCGGCGCCTCGCCGTCCCGGGGCTGCTCGGCCGCGGCGGGGTCCGGAGACGGCGGCTCCGGGCCGGTCGACGCCTGGCGGCGGAAGGCGCCATAGCCCAGGCTGGGTGGCAGCAATCGCAGGGGCGCAGGGCGAGGCGAGGGCAGCATCTTCCCGCCCGACAGGTCCTGGCCCGCGCCCGCCGCCTCTTTGGCGGGGACCAGACTCAAGCTGTTCTCGGGACTCTCAGGGCGCCTTTCCTCCGCGGGGTCCTGCGGCTGCTCCAGCTCCGGGACCTGGCTTCCCAAGGACTCCATTTCCAACTCGGCTCCAGCTCGGTCTTCCCTCGACGCCCCCCGCACCGCCCGGGCCCCCTCCATCCTGAGTGCAGAGGAGCGGAGAGATGCCGAGCGGGAACGCACCTGGGCCCAGGTAGGGGGTTAGCTTCTCCTGAGGAGTCGCTTAAGTTGTCAAGCCACACCCCTCCCTGTCGCCACACCCACTTCCTCGTCCCAAACCTGGGCCCTGCTGGGATTGGCTATGGCCCGGGTTCTGTTGGCCACGCCCCTTCAGGCTCTCCGGACTGAGGTTTTACTTAGAAAGACGGAGCTGGGAACAGACTCATAAGGGGGGGTCCCAGAGCTCAGATTCCTCTTTCTTGTCCCTGGCCCCAACCATTTCTCCCTCTAGCGCTCTAGACTGTGCTGATTTTTGAGAGTTATAACTTGGGCGGAGAGCGGTTGGCCAAGCCTGTAGAGATCCTGGGACCTCAGTAAAATCAGCGTGTCCAAAGGAAATGGGCCTTCTTGTGGAAAGGAGCAGAGCTGAGAATCCGGACAACGTAGTGGGGGAAGGAGCGGGACACCTGAGAGGTTGCCCCCAAGGCAGAAGTCGCAGGGCCATCTACTCTGGAGGCCCGACTCCCGCTGTGCGAACTCCATAAAGACTGAGAGATTAATAAGCTTGAAAATGTGTATTTTCACCGGGACCCAGTAATCTAAATACCGTTAAAAAATATATAGATTCCTGGCGGACTCCACCTAGACCTACTGAATCTTATAAGGGTATAAAGAGGCCAATTTTCAACAAGTGTCCCAGGACTTCCCAGGTGGTGCTAGTGGTAAAGAACTTGTCTGTCAATGCAGGAGACATAAGAGACTCTGGCTTGATTCCTGGGTTGGGACGATCCCCTGGAATTGCTGCTAAGTCACTTCAGTCGTGTCCGACTCTGTGTGACCCCATATACGGCGGCCCGCCAGGCTCTCCCATCCCTGGGATTCTCCAGGCGAGAACACTGGAGTGGGTTGCCATTTCCTTCTCCAGTGCATGAAAGTGAAACGTGAAAGTGGTCGCTCAGTCATCCCAGACTCTTCCCGACCCCATGAGCTGCAGCTTACCAGATTCCTTCGTCCATGGGATTTTCCAGGCGAGAGTATTGGAGTGGGGCACCATCGCCTTCTCCGCAAATTATGCTAAGAAACTTAAAAATTTTTGAAGAGGAAAAACACATTCTACAAGTCCCCTGCCACAATTATCTAAGCTTTTCAGTAATGCAACAGCAGTATCGTTTCAGTGCTTTGTCAAACTAATGGCTTAAGAATACTATAAGCCAGGCCTCAGAGTGAAATTAAGATTTTAGTTTTACTAGTTAAGCATTTTGTAAGAAATCACAACATAAATCTAATATAAACATATGTGCCTTGAATACACTGCTATCAGATAAAATGTAAACAGTTTCAAATAGGAATTAAACAAAATTATCCCCAATGAGTGTGGGGATACTAAAAAAAGTGTTTGTTTCTATAAACATCAAAAAGTATTTTTAATTAATTATTCACTGCATATAAATGTCTGCTCTATTTGATAACTGCAGCAAACACAATAAACACAGTTATCAAACATCAGCCTGCATAGTAAAGAGAAATAATAAAATTCCTAATAATCTGGGATACAGAAATGAAAAGAATTAGCAACTGAGCTATTGGTATTTTTAAATTTTTATTTAAGAGACCTTAAGGTTAACATTTTTAAATAATTTGGCTACATTACCATGTGGTATTTAATAAGTTTACCTGGGCTTATACCATGAAAGTATCATCTGACTAATCAAAGAATTTTAAAATAAAAATATTAGTAATTTTGATTTCTGTCAACATATCTGGCCCAAACCATGTTTTTCAAAAGAAACTAGGTACAGCAGCACCCACTGAAAAACAAAGGTGGGGAGAGGAGCTGTAATTAATAAGGAACAAATATGAACCAAATCTCCTTACAACACAAGAAATTATTTTATTAATCAAATGTACTTCAAATGCACTTTATCTTTGGGGTTTCTGGGTATGTACTCACTATAAAAATAACCTAAGTTAAACAACTGCCCCGTTACACTAATACTGGATCCAAATCAAACAATCAAGCCAACTCCTGAAGATATCCTCTGTGCCAGGCAATGGGATTACAAAGAGGCATTTATTTAAGACAAACTCTCTACCCTCAAGGAGCCCATCACTCTCCTAGAGGAGAGAGGATATTTAAATACAGTAACAACAAAAGGGGGCATGATCCAAGTGCCAAATGAATGTCTGTAATGGATGGATACTATCAAATAGCAATACTTCAGGAATTCTAGACTAGAATGACCACAGGACTGTAGAGGTTAGAGGAGGCTTTGTGCAATACACAGAAGCCATTATTTGAAGGAAAGACAGGCCTCAGACCAAAGGAATGGGGAAAGAAGAGCACTCCAAATTGGCACACCGTCTTTGACAAAGCTTAGGAAGGCAGGGAGGTTTGGGAAACAGTATGTAAATCTTATCTGGCTTTGGCAAGTGGTTTCAGGTACTAGCGAAGTTGAGGCAAGAGTATTTTTAGGGTAAAATCTGGTTTCTTTCATTTCTTCCCCCAGATTTTAAATGTGTAAACAAAGAAAAAGCTTAAAAATAATGAGGCAGAGATTAGATAATTTACAACAAAATGCCCTACCCATAAAAACATGGCACTCTCTTCTCTATAACCTCCGCAACGCTCATTAATTAGGCTTTGTAGGAAACTATAATGGGAAGGATCGAGATTAAAACCTTGATTTAGAACTGTGAAAGGAGAAGCATTCTTCATTTGAAAGGAAACACCAAAATTTCTATTTTTTCTACCAAACAACTAACTACACAGTAACCACTCTCTGTTCTTCAACACCCTCAAGGGCTTCATGAATCCTAACCTATCTTTAGGAACACCTGAGTGACAAGTGTACAATAAAAACTAGAATGCACATTGTTCCTCTTACACAATGTTCCTCAGTAACATTAACGGAACCTGAGGTGCTACCAAAGCAGCTTCACTCAGGGATATGGACAGGTCACTCTAAAAAGGCGACTTCTGTCCAAACTACTCAAAAACTGCTATTCTCAAATTCCCCTTCAATCTGCAGGGAGAAAAAGCTAGGCCCACTGTAAATCCCAACACTGCCACTGTATGGTCCTGCCTCTTCTGAAACAGACTTGTATTTAAACTGCAGTAGTAACACTTAAAATTTTAGCCTGTATGGTATCTAACATCATTTTACATGGTGCATGCTATTTCCCCAATATCCACCCCCTCCCTTCCAGTGCCAACCACCCTCTCCCTCCCATACAAACAATAAATCAAATCAATTTTCATAGATTCAGGTGCTATTTTAAAAACATCAAAATTTTACTTTACCCATTCTCTCCGATGCTCCCTGTATTTTTTTAAGCTGTGAGTGGATGACCATGCTATGTGATCAACAACTGTGAAGGCTAAGCAAAAGTGAACTGAGTTTAGTATTGTAATTTCAAAAGAACCTTAAAGTCTGTAATATTTGACATATATAATGGTATGCAGAATCCTTATTTTACTGCATTTTATCAGGCATTAATGGCAAGCAATTTATAAAAACAACTAATTAGTATTTCTTTTGTACAGAATTAGCTTAAAGCTTAGTTTAGAGAAAACAGAGAGGGAAAAACTCAACAGCACACAAAGCAAACAGAAGCGTTGTAGCTGATAAACGGGGCCAAGAGGGGAAAAGCGCTCCCACGCTCTCTGCTGGGGCTACCAAATCCCTCCCCTCCCCTCCCCACAGGTGTACTTGCTGGGGCCGTGTGTCACTGTTGGCTGGGGCAGGGTAGGCTTACTCCCTCTGAAATAAATTCTGTACTCTTTCAGTGAAAGAAAAGCCAGAGCTAGAAAGAGCAATAATAAGCTTTAAGTTTCTTTAAGCTTAAAGTTTATTTCCCTGTGCCCTCATATCTTCAAATGTGTCACCTTCTTATCACCATTTCTTACAACATAAGCTGTGAGTCCACAGAATGTGGAAACTATATAAACACCGATTTCTAATCTAGTACAGAGCAGGAAGAGACCTGTCCTGTACTGGTAAACACTCATCTTCATATGTTTTTGTGAAACTCTTAGGTCGTCTTGTCCACCCAAACCCATGTCCATTGAGTCAGTGATGCCATCCAACCATGTCATCCTCTGTATTAGTTACGTTTCATTTTCTTTCTAGTATATGGAGGATCGTGCAGCCCTGTGACAACTGGGTTCCATGGAGGTGGCCGGGGGAGGCCATCATCTTGGAGAAGGCTGGGAAGGGTCAGCCTGGAGTGGAGGTGGGATTTGGGCAGATGGAAATGTTTTCCTGGAATGAATTGGCAGAAGTACGTTCTTACCGATTTAAACACATTTTTGACCAATTGAAGGGAGGCATTACTAAACTAAGGGCTGAGTACAGCATTTCACACACCCTATAAGGAGTGATTAAATCAGAGGAGCTTTGCTACTTTAAAATCAGAGAGAAGATATAGACTTTCAGGAAAAGTTTAATTTTTGTATAAAACTGAAGGCATTGTCACCCTGCTTATTTAACTTATATGCAGAGTACATCATGAGAAACGTTGGACTGGAAGAAACACAAGCTGGAATCAAGATTGTCGAGAGAAATATCAATAACCTCAGATATGCAGATGACACCACCCTTATGGCAGAAAGTGAAGAGGAACTAAAAAGTCTCTTGATGAAAGTGAAAGTGGAGAGTGAAAAAGTTGACTTA